>CANXYC010650934.1:0-21648 GCA_948193065.1 Aleurites moluccanus | reverse complement strand
TAATAGATAATGGATCTTTCTAGTAAATCTAATAGGCAAGAGCCCATTAACTGATTTAACCCTAATATGCTAGCTGGAGGCAGCATGTTAGGTATTCCAAATTAGATACTTAGGGTGTAATGCTTCAAGCAATCGCATATTTCTTGACCTAAAACCCTAACAAATCATGCATATTAGTTATAACTTTCTAGGGTATTACAAAGGTCCACTTTGTAAAATTGGAGGTTATGCTTTGACTAAAGAGGAAAAGAAGTGGAAGATAATAGATTTAGTTGAGGAGGATGGAAGTTGGGATTGGGAAACACTGAGTTGTAGAATTTACTAGGATATTCTAATGAAGATGACGAGTATGGTACCTCTAGACACTAGGAGAGGCGAAGATAGATACATATGGGGCCTTAATCCTAAAGGCCAATTTACTGTGAAAAGTGCCTATGAACTGCTAAGAGGGACAAGTGAGAAGAGTGAGAAGCCTATATTGAAGCTTATTTGGCATTGAGAGGACCCTCAACGAATAAGAAATTTTTTTTTATGGCTGCTTTCAAATGACTGTTTGCTTACAAATGGTTTGAGGAAGGCTAGGAAGTTGATTAATGATGATGCGTGTCCTAGGTGCAAAAGGTTTGGAGAAAGCTCTCTCTATGTAATGAGAGACTGTGGTGGCATCAAGGATATGTGGGAGAGGATAATCGATAATGAGAAAGCTTTTAATTTTTCAGTGCTGATTTGGAAAGCTGGCTGATGATGAACTTAAAACACTAGCATAAAATAGTTCAAGGGGTGAATTGGCAAATGTTATTAAGTGTTACTTGCTAGCTTTTATGGAAATGGAGGAACATGCTTGTCTTTGAACAAAAAAGGGTTAAATTGCAGCTTTGGAGCGATTTGGATAGTAGTTAAAAGCTTTCAAGAGGTATGTAATCTCCATTTAGCTTGTTATACTATTCAAAGGAGGAATATACAGATTTGTTGGACTTGTCCTCCTAGGCATCGTGTTAAATTGAATTCGGATGGGGCTTCTGAAAAAAATGGCAGAGAAGCAGGGGCTGTAGGTGTTATTAGAGATTGGATGGTCAATTGGCTTTATGGATATGCTCATAAATTGAGGTCTTGTTTTGCTGTTGAGGAAAAACTTTGGGGAGTTAGAACCGATTTGCAATTGGTTTGAGAGAAAGGTTTCAAAAATGTAGTTGTTGAGCTAGATGTTGGTTGCTTTGAGTTTAATTCAGGATAAGCAAGTGATTACTAGTCCTCATTAAGCATTAACCAATGATATAAGGCTGCTTGCATCTAAAGGTTGGATTGTGAATTTTGCCAAAGTATACAGAGATGGGAATTTTGTTGCAAATTTTATGGCTAATATGACAGTGATTCTTCCATTGGGAATGACTGAACTTAGAAAGCCACTTATTGGTATTCATCAAATTTTAAATATGGATGCCATGGGAGTTGAATGGTGCAGAAGAATAATAAATAGATAGTTTGAGTTTGGGAAAATTACACATATACGGTTGGTTTTTTTTTTTTTTTTTTTTTTTTTTTTTTTTTTTTTAATTTTACTATTTTTTAATATATGTTCGATATATATTTAGTATATGTCTTTTATACATCGTATTTTTTTAAAAAAAATATTTTTAAATATGTAGTATTTTAAAAAAAAAATTATAACAGTAAAAATATTTTTTTTGGGTATTTTTATACAAATTTCTTTGAGTTTCTTTTTGTTTTTGGGCTGTTGGCCTCCTTTACTTAAATAAATAAATAACTTGCCTTCAAGCTGGACAAATGAATGCTTCATAGTTTTAATTTGTCAACTTTATAAATTTCATATTGGTAAATTTTAAAATACATTGTAAAGTAACTAATCATATGAAGATTAAAGGGTAAAAAAAAAATTGTATTCTCTTCAACTATTAAACATCTGACAATTCTTCTTTACCAAACACATTTATTTTGGAATTCTATTGACTATTCATTCAAGTAATTTATTCAAAGTTAAAATCTTATTTATTTATTTTGGCCCTTTTACTCATTCACTTCTTCCATATGTCATTAATTAAAGGTATGACTGGACCCACTTCTTTTAAAAAACAAAAATAAATAATAATAAGTGGTAATTTGGTAATATTATTAAAAGCCAAGGGTACAATGTTACTAAAAATTCAAAATTGATGTGTTCTTTCAATCTTATAGCTGGCGCTACCAGTAGTCTACCCTGTTTCTAAGCGACTTTCCCTTTCTATGGTTGCTCAAGATTTCATCCACCTATTTGAGTAACCTTCACACTTTTGAATTATGATGTTCCATCAAAATAAATAATTCATAATCTAAATACAAACATGAACCGTCATGTATACACTTGTTTACTACTTTCCATTCTCTATACATATTATTGGTGTTTTAAAAAAAAATTATATTTTAATATTTTATTATAGTAAAACATGATTTAGGCCTTTTTATTACACTAAAATATAATTTTAATCCTTCAAATTGATTTTTTTAAATTAAAATTACCAACTTATTTTTCATAAAATTTATTTTAACAATTAAATTATTAAACACTCATATTATTATTTTTAGAGAAATAATATTTATGTATTATTAAAATAGAATAATATATAAATATAAGATTTCCACGAAAATATTAAAATAAATCAGAAATACAGATAGTAATATTAACATTTTTTTACTTGAAATCATTTAATTTAATAATTTCTTCTGATATGTACTTTTAGTATTTATTTTAAATCATTTTACTTGATGTCTTATTTTTCATAATTATAATATATATAATTAAAATTAAAATTTATAATTTTAAAATAATTTTAGTATTATTAAATCAAAATTCATTAATTTATAATATTATAAATTACATTTATTCATCCATTTTGTAAGAAGGGACAAAATGTTTTATATATCAATAACAATCGTTCTTCTTCCTTGATAAAGAAAATAATCAAACAGGTAAAATGTTGTTTTTTCATTAATTTATAATGTTAATAATTAAGATTATGCATTATCAAGATTCAGTGAACTTCCTATAACATTAGAAAAAAGAGCATAATTTATATTATTAATCCATATTTCATAACAATTACAACATTTATTGTAATTTTCTATAAGTGATGTAATTGAAAATTTAGGAGATAAGAGATGAGTAAAAAAAATAAATAGTGTTTATCAATACCTAAAACATCTCTATATTAAATAAAAATAGTTTGTTCATCAAAATCTTTCCAATAATTAAGAAGTTAGAAATTATTTATTCATCAAAATCTTTCCAATAATTAAAAAGTTAGAAATTATGTACACTTTGTGAAAATATTAAATTATTTAAAAAATAAAAATGGTTAATCAATAATTTATTATCTTATGACTTATTTAGTTTGAAAAATAATACTTATTTTCTAAAAAATTACTTTAAAAATTGAAAAAGCAACTTTAATATTTAATTATAATAATTTTCCAATTTATAACTATGATTAAGAAACATAATTTAAATAGTTTTTCAAATTACTCTTACTAATCGCTTAAGGTTTCATTTAATTATTTATAATAACGGTTAGTTATTACTTATAGTTATTAGCTGGTAACTGATCATCTGATAATTGTTAGCTAATAGTTAATTGTTGTAAGCGTTTGGTAAAATGATTATTAATTATTAGTTATTAATATATTTAATAAATATTAAGAATAAAATATTAATATTTATTTCTATTTAAATATTATTTTTAAAATAATAATTTAGTATTTTTAATTAAATAAGTAGAAATTATTTAAAAAAAAATTCTAAATTAAAATTATTATTTAACTCTTATAAATAATAGTGATTGCATCTAAAATTTTTGTTGAACATCTATTAAGTGAAAAACTTTTAATTTAATTTCGAATCCCAGCCCTAGTAATGCCTTTTTTTTTTCCCTATTATATATAAACATATATACCTAATGTTTGAATTTGGAATCTATTATGGAAAAACATGATCGAACTTAATTAAATACTTATTTATCAGGCTATAATTTTTTGTTAATTTCTCATTCTATTTTGAATTTTCTGAAATTTCTTAGTTATATATATATTTTTTAATTTCTCATTTTATTTTAAATTTATTATAATTATTTGACGAAAAATATTTTAATGCCTTTTTAAATTAAAAAAAAAAACAGCTATTGGTTTTTACATTGAAAAGGATAATATCAAATCAAATTAATAATGTTATTAATATGTAAATTTTTTTTTGTTATTTTGAAAATTGTTACACTAAATATGGTTTCATTTTCATTTATTTTTAATTTAGAAATGTATGTTTATTTAAAAAAGACTTTGCTGACGTGGCAAAATCAGGAGAGAGGAGTAAAACAAGAAAATGAGAGAGAATGTAGAGAAGAAAAGTCCATCCTCTAGGGAGAGGCAGTACAGCTTCTTACAGAGCCGTATTTCTGACACACAAAATAAAATAAAATAAATAATAATTATTTATAATTATAATAAATAAAATTATTATAAATAAATAATAAACAAAAAAAAAATAAATTTATAATAATATTTAAAATTTAGAACTTTTCCAAAACACAAAAAAAGAAAAGAATATAATTTGTCTACGACGCCGACGACCCAACCAAACCGAACTCTCCCAACTCAAAATCTTCATCTGCTCGACTTTTCAACTTTTCTCTGCTCTACCATTTCTCTCCTTCTCTTCCACCGACCACCACCTTCTCTTCTTCTTCTTCTTCTTCTTCTCCTCCTCCTCTCTCTCCTTAATCCAGTCTCAGGTAATATCAGCTCTCTGATCTCTTTATCTCTCTATTAATATATGTCTGTGTTTGTTCATACAATCTTCAATTTCACAGTTTCTTCTTCTTTTTCTTGATTTTTTGTGTTTTTTCGAGGTGGGTTTTTTTATATATTAGATCTTTTGATGACAAGTTAAAGGTGGTTTACGCTTTGCAATTGCTATGATGATTATCTTAGATAAAATTCCAGTGTTTTTTGTTTTGTTTATGATGATTTTACGTGTTTGTTTCCTTATTATTAGTGTTTTTTTGGTTTTAATTTTTTGATTTCGTGTTTTTAATAATGATAATTTTATCTGCTTTTATTTCACTTGTGACTTTTTGGTCAAATTCAGAACTCATGTATATTGATTTGTTTATCTTTCAGAAATTAATTAATTAACCTTTTTTAGTTTATTGATAACTTGGATTTGTTTTAATGTTGATATAAATGTTGCTCGTTGATGAATGACTATCAGATTGGATTTATATTCAAGTAATGTAAAATCCCAATTGTTAGCTTAAAGTCAAAGGGTTTAAACTATTGTATATGGACTCTTAAGTGCATTGTTGTGAAGGGTGAATTGTGTTGTTTTGGGTTGCTGGAGAGTTATTTAAAGAAAATGATGTAGATTGGTTAATGGATATTTGCAGAATCTCGTGACTGAGTGGTAGAGAGAATGTCAGGAGGCGGTACACAGAAAAGCATAAGGAAAGCACTTGGAGCCCTTAAGGACACCACCACTGTATCATTGGCCAAAGTCAACAGTGAAAACAAGGTGTGCTCAGTTAGGAAACAATTATCCATTTCGTGCCTAACGTTGATGCAAGTTTGGTTTTTATTTTGTTCACCATTTTTATATTTAATTTTTGTAATTTTATCAGGAATTGGACATTGCTATAGTTAAGGCCACGAATCATGTTGAGCGACCGGCAAAGGAAAAATATATTAGAGGTGGGTGAACTCTTTTCATCTCTTTCTTTTCTAGAAATTTCTTGTGGCTGTAAGTTTGGTGCCCTGTAGAGTAAACCATTGATGAATGGGGGCGGCTTACATTTTTGTTCTATATTTCATTTTGCAGCTATTTTTGCTGCCATTTCTGCTACTAGGCCTCGGGCTGATGTTGCTTATTGCATCCATGCTCTTTCCAGACGGTTATCAAAAACACACAACTGGGCGGTATGTGCATAACATTGTGAATTGATAAGTTTGAAGTAAATGAAAGCTATTCCATTGTAGAAAAGTTGCAGACCTAGCTAGAGACATTGATGTAAATAAAGCCAACATGCCTATCACATTTTAAGGATAAAAGATATGCTTGGTGGTTATTGTGTTGTATATTTTGTACGGCATTTTATTTGGCACATACCCCAGTTTTTAATGTCCTATATTGCATAAGAAGGAATAATCAGAGAGATATTTTTGCTTTTCAAATAAGCAAACAAATGAAGATTTTGGTAATCTGTTATATTAAATCTGTGCATGAAAATGATAGTTATTTCTGTCATTGCTCACTGTATCTGTCTTGCTCTAAAACAGGCACTGTAAGACAGGTTTATAGACCTGAAGCTTCAAGCATTTCAGATCAGTGATAGCTGTAGTTCATTTTCTCTTATTTTTAAATCCTATGTTTTCCACAAAATGTTGAGGTTAACTGATCAAATGCTGTGTATCATTGGCTTGAATCCCAAATCGTTATTGTCCAATTGGAACTTCAATGGATTTCATGTTCATGTAATCATGTTGCACATCGTAGATCTATCTGTGTGATTTGCTATATTACACTTGCCTGACTGTTGGTTGGTTCTTAGGTTGCATTGAAAACTTTAATTGTTATTCATCGTGCTTTGAGGGAAGTTGATCCCACATTTCATGAGGAACTCATTAATTATGGTAGAAGCAGGAGTCATATGCTTAACATGGCTCATTTCAAAGATGATTCCAGTCCAAATGGTATTCCCCTTCTTCCCCTCTATTTGAAATTATTGTTTTTGCAAAATTATTGTTTATAACATGTAGTATTATGTCTTGGACAGCATGGGATTATTCTGCCTGGGTTCGCACTTATGCATTATTTTTGGAGGAGAGACTGGAATGCTTTTGTGTCCTTAAATATGATGTTGAGACAGATCGACCAGTAAGAACTTTATTTACTTTTTTATTGTGACCCCTTATCATCTTTGTTTTCATTTATTTTTTAATCATTTGCTTTCAGGGAGACCTGATTGCTGTTTTCATCTCTTAATTGACTTTTTTTTAGAAGAACCATATAGATTTTCAATCTTTTGAGTATTAGTTTCTTTCTGATGTGGTAAAATAGAGAGGACCCCATGCTGTGGAGAGAAGTTTGTTCAAGTGAACTCTAAGATTTGAATTTGTTTAAACTTGGTCTTTTGGTTAGAAAATTACTTGGATGCCTTGTAAATTCTCATATTTTTTAAATCAGCTGCTATATGTGCTGGATATAGTTTTTTGTCACAGCACCATATGTCGTTAAAATTCATTCTGAAGGTCACCTGTAACCTTACCCTTGCTATAGTTGCATATTTCAACTACTTTTTTCTATCCTTTTTGAATACACTATCATAGTTACGTAAACTACATGAAAATATGCTCCTTTGTAAGTTGGAAAATTTGACCTAATGAATTAAGGTGAAATTCTGTAACTTTATCTCAGCTTCTGTCATCCTCTGATGGCATACATGTTTATTTGCTACCTCTATAATTTTGTTAGTCAAAAGTTTTCTGTAGATGCATTGATAAAAATTTGATGCAGAGGACTAAAGATCTGGAAACTGCTGAATTGCTGGAACACCTGCCTGCTTTGCAACAGCTTCTTTTCCGTGTTCTTGGTTGTCAGGTAATTGTTGAATCTGTGCAAATCAGCATGGCGGATTTATGTTAGTGTAATGGAATCTCGCTGTGAATTGCAAATACTGGCCCTGTCACACCTAAATTTACGCTGCAATGCTCCCTGGGTTCTTTCTATTTTATTTTTAAACGAGGAAAAATTCTCTATATTTGTGCAGCCTCAAGGAGCAGCAGTTAACAACTTTATCATTCAGTTAGCCCTTTCATTGGTAAGTGAAGTTTGTAAGTCTTGCTTGTCCCCTATGCTACCTGGATTGGCGTGGAGATGTTATTCTCTTGTTGTAATTTGTCTTTTCATCATCTGTAAATAATAGGTTGCTTCTGAAAGCGTTAAAATATACCAAGCTATAAGTGATGGTACTGCCAATTTGGTTGATAAGGTAATCAATGACATTGATCTTAATATTAGAAGCTAAGACAATTCAACAAAGCATCTACTTAACATAACATTATTGATGGCAGTTCTTTGAGATGCAACGCCATGATGCCTTAAGGGCTTTGGACATATATAGGAGAGCTTGTCAGCAGGTAACTTTCTGGGATAGCTGTGGAATGAAAGTTAAATCAGGTAACTTTTTGGCATGCTTTTGAACTATCTGTGCTTTCAGGCAGAGAGACTTTCAGAATTTTATGAGATATGTAAAAGTATGGATATTGGACGTGGAGAAAGATTTATTAAGATTGAGCAGGTTCATATTCTCATTCTTGGTGTCTTATGGAATTTATTTCTTTTGATTATTTCCTTGTTATTCTAAGAAATTTTTCTCAAAAATGTATTTGTTGATAATAAAGCCTCCTGCATCATTCCTACAAACAATGGAAGAGTATGTGCGAGAAGCTCCACGGATGTCCATTGTTCACAAAGATCAGGTACATAGATGCTTTTCGTCTAATGGGACTTGTATTGAATGGGAAGAATAAGGGCGAAGTAACATCAGATTTTGTTGATTATTGAAAATTATATGAACTGTTCAAAATTAGCTTATGATTTTATCCAGAAAAAGCTTTATTTAATTGATTAATTAGTACTGTGGTGGGATATCTTAAACTACTTTTTTGCTGGTTCATACTGCTTAAGGTATCCTAAAGTTGTCATGAGTGTGGCGTTATTGACTTTCACATGCTAAGGCATCATGATAAACCTTCTGTCAAATCTATAGATTCATGAATGAGAGGCAATAGTGAAGGTCTTATTTGCCTAGTATAATGTCTTGCATTTATTTAATTTTAGTTAGTGATCTAGGCTATCTTCTATCTTGCAACAATTCCTTGACAATTTCATCTTTAACCAAGCAGGTTGATAATAAAATTGCTGGCCCAAAAGAAGTCTTAGCTCTAGAATATAAAAAAGAACCAGAGGTGAAGGAGGAGCGTCTGCCATCTCCACCTCCACTTGAACCAGAAAAAGTTGAAGAACCTACACCCGCCGTTGAACCACCTGATTTGCTGGTAAGTTTGAGGACTTTTCTCTTCAATGCATAGCTTATTCCTCCTCTGAGAACATCCTGAACATATTGTAGTTTCCTTATGCACTGCTCTTTCCTCACCTTTTTGTTGCTAGGGCTTGGATGATCCTGTTCCAGTTGCTTCAGAACTAGAGGAGAAGAATGCCCTAGCTCTGGCTGTTGTTCCAGTTGGTAAAGTTCTTTCTAATTGTCTGTCTTAATCTTAAATTTTGAAGTATAACCAAAAATGAATGCATCATACGTGCTTTTTGTTCAGAGTTACATGCAGAAAATTTAATTTTAGGAAAGGTGCAAGTCCTTAGAACATGAAGAAACAAAAAGAAACTAAGAGCATGACATTAGATTTTGAGTGGGTATACTATATTAGTAGTTTGTTTGCAGCTGGAAAACTTATTTTGTTTTTGTGTGGTTTCTGCTGTTGCAGCTGACCAACCAAGTACTACTGTCCCAAGTCAAGCAAATGGTACTACAGGATGGGAACTGGCACTTGTTACAGCTCCAAGTTCAAATGACAGTGCTGCAGCTGCTAGCAAACTGGTACTCTGCTGCTGTTAGTTATTCTATTTCTTAATGTCTTAATAAAACAATACCAGTGGATGTTAACTTTAGTAAATTTGAAATTCTCATTTGCACAATATACGTTGTTGTTACTGTTCTGGGTATTTTGGCTGATGTTGACCGACATCATTCATTCATGTCCATTGACCAGGCGGGAGGGCTAGATAAACTCACATTAGACAGCCTTTATGATGATGCAATCAGACGAAGCAACCAGCCTATGAGCTACAATCCTTGGGAGCCAGCCCCAATGGCTGGTCATGTGATGCAAACTATACATGATCCTTTCTATGCCTCCAATGCTGTTGCTGCTTCAACTTCTGTGCAGATGGCTGCAATGGCCAATCAACAGCAGGCATACATGTTGCAGCAGCAGCAGATGATGATGATGATGGGGCCACAACAACAACAACAGCCTTCAAATCCATTTGGCAGTCCATATGGAACCAGTGTGCACCCCTATGGCTCAGGTATGCCACCTGTTCAAGCCTACAATCGATATCAGGGCCTCTTATAGATGCTTTGCATGCAAAACACATTCTTTATATGGAAACATGAGGAAAGAGGAACTACGGGGAACAATCAGCTTGAGATTTTGAGATTGGGGAAGACTAGAGAGTTGTGTACAATATGTTGTGTATGCGTAGTAGTCAAGTTAGAATGAGATTCTTCTTTAATAATTAGCTGGAGAAAGGCTTTGGATTAGTGATTATTTACATTGATGAAGGTTTAGTAATAATGCTATTCAGACTACAATAGTTCATCAACCTGCTTTGTTGTTGATTATGCTTAAGCAGGAAATATATCTCATTATTCTTTTCACTCTGAAGATTTACTCATAGATGATAGAAATGATTTGTAATTTTTGTGATTATTACCACATTATTGTAATGAAGAGACATCAAGTTTGATTTGTTGACTCTTAAATTCTTTTTGTTTTTTGTAACAATGACATTCACTTTTGATTTCGTCTCTTATTTATTCATGTTCCTATACATCAACTTTGCTGCAGTAGAAACTTATTTTCGACTTTTCGGCAGCTTTTGAGTTTGATAACATAGTCCTCATCCCTTGCCTTAGAATATTTGTGTTGGCCATAGATATGAAGTAACCATTGCTACTAAATACCTTGAGAAGTGTGATGTGTAGTCACATAATCCTTGATGTTTATGTCATTGATGATATCTACCGACAGTCATTTCCAGTAGTTTCTGGATGCTGATAGAAAGGGAAACGATCCTTTTTTAACATTGTTGATTTGAGCATTGAAAGTCATTTGAACATTGTTCGACTGTTGCGAGCAAGGTTTTAAAAATCGTAATGGCCGTTATTTCCAAGTTTTTGTACTCCCCGTGACCATTTTTTACGTTAAATAACGATTAAAAAAAAAAAAACAATATCGGTCGCGATGACCATTATTTAACGATAACAGCCGCGACAAGTCGTTACTCATCATTATATAACGCGACAGATAAAAAATTCAATATTTTAGAAATTTTGATAAAAATTTTATTGTATTTTGTTGACCGATATTTTTTATTTATATTTTTAGTTAATTATTATTTATGTTAAATTGTTAATTGTAAAAATAATGTGTAATGATAACTGATCGGGTTTTTTCGCAAGTGTACGAATCGCTTTAGCAAGTAATAGAGTGAGTAGTGTATCGTCCCACAGAGAGGCGTTCTCAATTACCGAAATTGTTATTATCTTTATTAATTGGATAGAAATTAATTTGATTTAGACGAATTTTTTTAAAAACGAAATTAAATAAACAAGAAAAATTAACTTGAAATTAAAAAACATCAAAGAAAATTATTTAGAATTTAGATTACGTTAATTGAATTTATACGGTTGATCTGACTCAATAATGATTTCAAATTTATAGTGTTTGATGGATTGATTACTCTAAATTATGAATTAGCCTCTCTCGAGCAAAAATTTAAATATTAGCATTAATGCAAGTGTTTACTCTTGTGAGCTTGAAGACAATTATAGTAGATATAATTATGGTGATAGCTCAGATTCCACTACAAACTATGGATATGGTTATGATATTAGTAGTTCTGAGTCAAGTTATTACAATCCATATCCATCTATAACTATGCCTCTACCTCCGTCTCAACCTCAACCATATCCAGTGCTTCCACGTTAACCTCAATCTTTCTATCACCAAAATAATTACAATGATTAAGCTAATTTTATGAATGATTTGTTTAGGTCTTCTACAACCAGATTCATTTATCATGAAGATGGGAGTGCAACTCAATTTATTTCTCATAAACGCTCTTTTTGGCACTAATAATATTAAAATATGTAATCTTTTAAACTAATTTTTTTTTTTATTTTGTATTTTATTATGAACTTATATCAATTTGTGTATGTTTATTATATAAAATAATAAATTAGCTAATTAATTTAAAGTAATATTACTAGTGTATATATATTATAATTATATGAGACAATAGTATTTATGTTTTTTTAATTACAGTTATGCTTATTATATTATTTTATATTTATATTTATATTTTAAAAAATAGTTTCAAATTTTATTTATTTCAAATATTTTAAATTTTTTTTGAACAAATTTCGCCTCAACAGACCGTTAATGTTACGTTAATCCCACAACAGACCGTTACTATTACCTATTGCGGTCGCGACCGTTATTTGAAACCATGAATTCATCTATCATGAAGATGGGAGTGCAACTCAATTTACTCCTCATAGGTGTTCTTTTTGGCACTAATAATATTAAAGTATGTAATCTTTTAAACTAATTTTTTTTATTTTATATTTTATTATGAACTTATATCAATTTGTGTATGTTTATTATATAAAATAATAAATTAGCTAATTAATTTAAAGTAATGTTATTAGTGTATATACATTATAATTGTATGAGACAATAGTATTTATGTTTTTTTAATTGTAGTTATACTTATTATATTATTTTATATTTATATTCTAAAAAATAATTTCAAATTTTATTTATTTCAAATATTTCAAATTTTTTTTTAAAAAATTTCACCTCAACAGGCCGTTAATGTTACGTTACTCTCGCAACAGACCATTACTATTACCTATCGCGGTCGCGACTGTTATTTGAAACAATGAATTCATCTATCACGAAAATGGGAGTGCAATTCAATTTATTTCTCATGGATGCTCTTTTTGGCACTAATAATATTAAAATATATAATCTTTTAAACTTTTTTTTTTATTTTATATTTTATTATAAACTTATATCAATTTGTGTATATTTATTATATAAAATAATAAGTTAGCTAATTAATTTAAAATAATGTTACTAGTGTATATACATTATAATTATATGAGACAATAATATTTATATTTTTTTAATTACAGTTATGCTTATTATATTATTTTATATTTATATTCTAAAAAATAGTTTCAAATTTTATTTATTTCAAATATTTTAAATTTTTTTTGAAAAAATTTCATCCCAACAGACCGTTAATATTACGTTACTCTCATCACAGACCGTTACCATTATATTATTTTTATGATCGTAATTACCGCCGTGACCGTTGCGAGTTTATTAGTACAGAAAGAGATTAGATAATATATGCCAAAGATATTTTGCTTGTTATATGGCCAAAATGAGAAAAAAATAATATTGATAATAAATGCTAATTAACAAAGTAAAATGACATTTTAAAATGATTAAATTATGTGGGAGTTGCTTCATTTAAATTAATATGAATAAAAATATCATTTTGTATATTATAATGAATCTTAAGTATATATATAATTAATAATTTAATATTATACATAAAATATATTAATAAAAATAATTATATATTTTAATTAATTTATATTTAATTATGTGAATATATGTAGATATTAAAATATTTAAAAATTAAAATGGTGATGCATATATTTATTATTTAATATTAAATATTTTCAAAATTATTTTAAAAATTTTAATGATATTTTTTTCCAAGCATTCTTTATGTTTAAAATTACAATTAGTACAATTTAATTTTTTTAGGTTAAAAAAATAATTTAATAAAAATAAAATTATCTCAAAAAGAAGAATTTTGTAAAAATTTAATTTATAAAAAATTGATGAAATAGAATTCAATTCAATTCAATTTTTTTTAAATTTAAATTTCTAAATAGGTATTTAATGAAATTCATCATTAGCATTAAAATATCATAATTTAAACTAAACATGATTTTTTCATCTTAAGTGTAAAATGAAAAAATAATTATATTTTTCATTATATTTTATTAGATTTAAATATTTGATAATTTCATATTATTAAAAAAAAAAAAAAGAGACAAATCGAATTTTTTTTTTTAATATATATATATATATAAATGGCGAAGAGAATTGAAAGGAAGAGTAAAAAATAAACAAAAATATAACAATCATTACTCAATCATAAATTACAATTTACAAGAGAAATTAAAAAACCAAAACAGGCTTCAGCTTTTCAATGTCCTTCTGTATTCTTCTAAAATCCCCAATTCAATACCACCACCCAAACCACTAATCATGTCTTGGATCTTCAAGCCTCTCCAATCCGACGATCCAGATTCTTCCTCTTCACAACACTCTACTCCTACCAATCCTTCTGCTGGAGTTAAAGACGATTTTTCGGTTTTCGGCGAGTCTATTGGTCGCCAATTGCGTGGCGTTGCTAACTTTCTTGCTCCGCCTCCATCTCTGCCGTTTACCACCCAAGATGAGTCTTCAACGTTTCCGTCTGATTCTTTTTCTTCTTCTTCTTCGCCGTCTTCCCCGTCTCAGTCCCAAGCTCTCCTTGGGATCCGTAACGATCTTGCTGAAATCGGAGGTAGCTTGAAGAGTGGCTTATCTCTACTTTCTAGTAACAAAGCTGTTAGTGAGATCTCTAAATTTACTTCCACGTTTTTGAAATTCCAAAGTAACGATAATGAACAAGAAGAAGGAGAAGATTATGTGCCGGGGATTACAGAGGAGGTTATTGATTTTGTTAAGGAGATTTCTATGAGGCCTGAGTGTTGGACTGATTTTCCATTATCACTGGAAACCGGTAATTATTTGAGCAATCTTTAATTTATTGTTTGCTTTATATATCAACTTGAAAATTTTAACCTAATTTCTCCTGGTTTGATAATCTGGAAGTTAAAATTAGAGTAAAATGTAATGTTCCTCGAGTGTTATTGAATGTGATAGAGGATAATGATAATGATAATGTGTTATTGGTTTTGTGGTAGATATGATCAAGGTAGAGTTTGTGGCTTTAATTAATTATTCTTCTTCCTTTTTCAATTATTGCAATTTATATTTTAGCAAAGAACGAATGCCTGTTCTAGATCGTTCTTTTCTACTATTCTTTAATGTTGATAATCAATTATTTTATGCTTAATTTGTTAAGATTCTTAATTATATGATGGGATTTGTTTGGACTATGGGCAACTTTTATTGTCATAGTATATTATTGTAAATTATAAGAGAAATGGAGGATATTCCTATGCAGAGTGAAAAATGACAATGTGTCATGCATAGCAGTGAGGGAGTAGAATGGAGAAAGAGGGGTTGGGGAGTGGGTATATCTGGAAGGATAATTTGAAATCTAATCATTTACTACAAGCACAATAGTTCTGTTCCCTCTTGGCCTTGTGTATATTGTGCATTCTTGGTGTGTGTCTTATAGCACTTGAGTCTAGTTATAATGTATTTATTGCTTTATTATCAAAACATAATTGCAAACCAGAATGAAAATGCCCTGAAGATTAATACTCTAGAGCATTTTTCATAATATTTTGACTCTGAGCTTCTAAGGTCAATGACTGCAGCTATCATAGTAATGACAAATCGGAGAGTGCTTGTAAATTTGTAATAATATCATTGCATGTGTGTTACACTTGAATTCATTGTTTTATGGAGCTCTTGTGCATTCCTACCAGTAGTAAAATTGCATAAGGTTAATATACATATTTATGGGCATATAGATTAATTTGTTTTGAAATAGGCCCCTATTAATCAATTTTTGTTCCACCTCTTTGCTTAAGGGATAATATTTAAATATGGATGTGAAGCTATCACTTAAAAACCATTAGGAAACCCATGAACATTTTGGCAAATAGTTGAGTTCGACCTGCGCAACATATTTGAACTCATACCAAAGTCTAAATACATGGATATGAAACGCATAGAGTCTGGTGTTTGAGTATATAAATAATCTTCAAGAAATTCCGTTCTTATTTCCATTCTAAATAAATAGAGATTTGTTTAAGGGAATAGGAGACCATAAGAGGGAGAGGACATCCCTTTTTTTCCCTCAAAGATATGGTTTTAGTTTTTTCATTTTTGTTCTACTAGTCAATTAACCTTATTTGCATGGGCATCGGTAGTATTTGATCATTTAAAGAAAAGGGAAGAATTGAATATCTTAAATCTTTGTATGTTGTATTGCAGATTTTGAAATGTCTGATGCTCAGAGAGAACATGCTTCAATTGCTGAACATTTGGTTCCTAGTTTGGCAGCTCTCAAAGCTAACCTTAATAGTTGTATGGAGGAGGAACGATTTTGGATGATATATTTTATATTGTTGCTTCCAAGACTGAATGAAAATGACTTTGAGATTCTATCCACCCCCCAGGCAAGACTTCTTTTTTTTATATGTTTATCTGATTTTCTTTTTAATGCATTCATATGTTTTCTTGTTCCTCTAAATTGTTTTGCTCTAAAGGCCTACCGCCTATTCGTGGCTCCGGCGGGTCTGACATTTGGAAAATTTAACATTTTCTAAACCCAGGCCCAACCATGAATAGGTCTACCTACCAACAATATGTTATTTGCTATACAATCAGTCACTTCACTGTGATCAAAGTACTACTTTTTTTTTTTTTTCCCTTTCATTTTCTTTATCCTTTTCTCTTAGCCAGAAAAGGGGCTGCCTGTTAGGCTTCTGTAGTCATGAAATGAGAGAGACCATAATGAATGCTTGTTATGATTGAATTGCAGAAATATGATAATCACTGTTGCAACCTATTGTATTCACATTTTAACGCTTATTATATATATCTGCATGCAGATAGTTGAAACAAGGAGTGTTCTGCTGCAGAAGCTACAAAACAAGAGAAATGCGAAGCTGGAGGGTTATGAGAATTCTGTTACTCGTGGTACATCACAAGGGAACAGTGAAGTCAGTGAGAGAAGAGAAGAGAATGTCCCATCTAGGGAAAAGGACATCGCCGATATTGTAAATGCAACTGGACGGCTAGAAATAGATGATGAAGAGGATGCTGACCAGTGGTTGAAAGAGACAGAGATTGATTCTGAGACAACCATGGATAGACAGAAAAAGCTTGAAAATGAGGAGGATATGTCGTTTAGTGATCTGGAGGATGATGATGCTGATCTTTCAAGTAGACTATCAGGTTCTAGGCAAGCACAGGGTATTATTAGGAGTCCATCACCCAGCGGATCTAGTGATTGGGTCCAACTGAATGAGAGTTCTGAGACTCGGGGAGGTCTGATCAAGGCAACACAATCTATTTCTCGTGAGAAAGACTCAGATGGTGAGTCCAATGATTGGCATAAAGTTGACGACTTTGGGTCCAACTGAATGAGAGTTCTGAGACTCGGGGAGGTCCGATCAAGGCAACACAATCTATTTCTCGTGAGAAAGATTCAGATGGTGAGTCCAATGATTGGCATAAAGTTGATGACTTTGATTAGAAAATCCAGTGACTCTTTATTACCGATTTGTTGTATAGTTTTATTATTATTTTTTTGAACTTTTGGTTTCTGGATTGATTATGGAATTCTACCTGTTACATAAGCATATGTTTAAACTAATTACTCTTTCAGTCTTTATAAACGCGATGCTCCAGCTAGTGTTTCATAGTTCTCCAAAATCCCCTCTAAGTAGGGGTGAGAAAAAAACCAAACCAACTGAAAATTGAATCAAACCGAATTTAATTTGGTTGGTTCGGTTTGATTCAAATCTCAATTCAAAAATTTTGATTTGATTAAATTAATTTTTAAAATTTTGATTTGATTTAAATCAAACCCCCTACCTCTAAGAGTTAAAAGAAAAATAGAGTAGTCAAGTGCATTTTATTAATTAAAATTTAAAATAAAAAAAATCTTTATGAAAGCAAAATCATTATTATTTCCTATCTCCTTCCAACTGGACTATTGTAGTAACAGTGTAATACTTGATCTTATTATTCACATGTTTGATAGACCTGGAACCCAGGTTGGGTCAACTCGTACCTGATCATGACTTGAACCGCCGGTTTGGAGGCTGAAATCTGGACCGGTGGCTTGCCAGTCCAAACCAGTGGGATACTGATCCAGCTAAAAATAATTTCGGTCGGTTTGGCCGGAAGTCCGCTGCTTTTGGCAGGTTTTGGCACCCAGCCCGAACTGGCCGAAGCCGGACCGGGCGGGAAACGCAACTATTACTCTAATTAGATGCTAAAATTCATTTTATTTGTATGCTTCACGGAAATGCATTTATTGTCTTTTATTTAGCTTATTACTATATTGTACTATTTCCCATTACTTTGATTTAATAACTTTCCTTTAAAAAAAAAATTACATCAAGGATGCAACTGTAATTACCATTCAATTCAAACCAGAAAATTATTTTCTTCCCATTTTTTTTTTCCAAGATTTTCTCCAGTGTTCACTCCTTTTTAAACTGGACCAGAGATTTTCATTTCTCCCTCGATTCTAACTTACCCTTTTCTTCCCCTCGTTTTTTTTTCTTTATCCCATGTTTTCAATAGAGAAAATTTCAAGAAACCTGTCTTCTTAATGCAATATGATATTTTCCACTGAAAAAACAAAAAAGGAAAAGAAAATATGAAAAAGGAAGCAATATAATTTCATATATATGCACCAATGCACCATTAATGACTGAGCTACTAAAAGTCAATTACCATTAGACACAGAAGGAAACCCAGAACTATACAACTCGAACTAGTTTAACAAGTCGCAATAAAGTTGTCAAATTCTCCTTCCTCTTTGTACAATACTAGATACATTTGATATTCATTCACAACTAAGGGCAATCTTCAGCCAAAATGTGTATGAGAAAACCAAGGTGTTGCAGTAGCGTTATTAAGTCCATTGTTGTGCCTCTCAACACGATTAGAGAAGTTTAAATTGGATACCTCATCAGTGACACAGTTTTAGGCTGTTGGTGGCAAATTTTGAAGACTCCTTCCTCTTGAGATAGGGTTACCACAAAAATTACTTGATCGTCGTTGAAGGTTAAGGATCTCTTTTAGTCCATCTTCGTGGATGCGTGACAATGTCTCCAATTCCTTCATTGACAGATCCTCCAAGCCTACACCATAGAGAGGAGCATGCTGTAACATCTCCTCTTTGAGAGCATTTTCAAGAGACTGGATATATTCCTGCAGAAGTAAAGAGTGAATCTTTAGCTCCATACATATTTATCTAGAAAGCAGTTGAAAGCCATGAGACAAACATCATTAGTCAATGAAAGACGTGCATGCATTGGCGTAAAGAGAGTGAGTGAGAGAGAGAGAAAAAGAAGATGTTCTGATATTAGGTCACTGTTTTCTACCATTACCAACTTCATGTCTGCAATAACTACAACGAATTTCTGCACAACTGGAAATCAAAGTAGGTTGTCCAGCATAAGTCAGGAAAACAAATTTTAGGTTTTCTAGCAAGACATACATTCCAATGTCACCAGCTAGTTGGTGTAATCAGTTTTTCATTTTTATTTTACTTTTCAAATTTTTTTTCCTTGTTTCCTGATTTAAGAAAGATCTCTTATATCTCCATCAAGTTGAGTAAACACTGTACAAAGTCTTGACCATTTTTTAGGGGGAAAAAAAAGGTCTCAACAATTTTTGGTCAATTTTAATCCTAGATGAAATCATAAGTGGCACGCATGCAAAAACAAAGCTACAACATTTAGATGGCAACCATGTCCATTGAATCACATTCAATTATTTAAAATCTCAGTAAAAAAAAAAAAAAAAAAAAAAGAACAACTTTTGTTAATTCCTAGATACTTGGAATCTAGTATAAGCAACAAACTGGTTATGAAAGAATTACAGTTTTCCTCTTGCTCTTCGCATTTATTTGAGGAAAAAAGATGCTTCATTGTATGTTCATAACAGATAACTGTTTCAATAAACTGATAGAGCCTGAGAAAGTTTCATGAAGAGACAAAGAAGAAACAAACCTGGCAGGCATTCAATTTTGCTTCCATATGATCAATGTATGTTCTGCAATGTGCAACCTCATTTGACTTCTCCTGTTTCACTGCTTCAAGTTGTTGAATTTTTTGTTTCAGCTGCTGAATTTCATTCATAACTTTTTCCCTTGCCTCCTCTTGAGCCACAACTTCTGAAGCGCATCTTTTGAGTTCTCCATCAATTTTTTTCCTCTCCGCTTTGGCATTTTTTAGCCTCTCAGAAAGAACTTCATTCTCTTTCATTACTTTCTGAATCATTCAATCATCAAATTCAGTATTAACATTAAATTAAATTAAATCCCAAAAACTTTCCCCTTGCTAGGGGCATAGTGCTAAAGCATTTCATTATATTGATGAAAGGCAGCCTGGATTACAAATCAAGGATAAGCGAAACTGGTTAATTAGTTTTGCACCTCCATTGGTTTTTTTGAGAGTAAAACAACAGTATATTGGGCACTTAGCATCCTATCACTTGAGATAAAATAGGTAATCTTTTACCACAATTTTCTGATATATAATGGAAACTGACAGAACACAAAATGGCAGCAATTTAATTGTAATCCATACTGAGCAAACCGGTACAACATCTCCAATGCAAGGTAGCTAGAATAGAATTTATTGAATGAATATTACGCATGCCTAGCATAACAGATTTACTTGATACAATTACTCTATCACCCATAAGTAGACAGCACCTTCTATCAACCCCAGATATAAAATTTAAATTGAAATTTATTCCAAAAAGCTATAAAACTTTGTCCCAACTCTTCTGAAACCCTCTAAAACATACCTAGGGGATCAAATTAGTTCACAATTCACAGAATAGATGAAAATTGACTAGCATATATAAATACATAACAATGGAAAACCTCCAAATAGAGTATCAACTGTAGAAACTCTGACACCAGGTGTACAATGTAAGGAAGTGTAACAACACAAGATGCTTCCTCTAGCTAATGTTTGACACATATGTTGTAAGTTTTTACTTCCAAAAGCTTAAGAAAAGTTTTTTACTTCCAAAAGCTTAAGAAACTATCCCTTAATCTCTTTTTAAATCCTTTTAAACAAACTGATCCCCATATCACATTCATATCTATAGAAAAACAGAGTTTCATGCTACAAAATCCAGCCATAAGAATGCATTTTCTTACATATGGAAATGTAATCTCAATGAGAAATTCTAGACAATTATACCTTCAATTCATGACTTTTTTGGGACTTCAACTGTGAAAGTTGTGTCTCTGCATGATGAAGACGATCTTGATAACCCTTGTTTGTCATGGAGAGCTTCATAACTTCCTCATTTTTTTTGGAGTGAAATTGTTCAAGTTCACTTTCAACTGCTTGTATACGTCCACAAAGTTCCTTCTTCTCGCAAGCAAATCGTTCCATTTCAAGATGCATTTTAGACTCTCAAATTGTGGAAACAATTAAATTTAATATCTCCCATAAATCTAGTGCATCTGATGGCATTTCACAATGTTGACCAGTATTAAATGGAATCTTTTTAGAGTGATTATTGTATCCTAAATTAGTGCCTAATTATTAGGGCTTAATTTCTTTCCTTCTATGTTTATTTTTAGGGTTAATATATATATATAAATATATTGGGGGTGTTTATTAGCACATTGTGGGAGGAGGAACGTGCGTCAGGTTGGAAAAAAAAATATCAGTTGTGATTTTCATCAATATGACGGTATTTGTTTAAAATCACGACTGACGTTTTAAAGGGGGGGGGGGGGGGGGGGGGGGGGGAGAAAATAAAAATGAAATG
>CANXYC010650686.1:0-10827 GCA_948193065.1 Aleurites moluccanus | reverse complement strand
AAGTTTTTCCTTGGATTCTATGGTTATATTTGTGTTTAGGATGATGGAATTAACATGTTTCCATCAAAGATTGAAAGAAAACAATAAGGAATGGTGGTGTTCAAGCTTGGCCGAAATGCACAAATGGAGGAGAGAGAAAATGTGTTTGGCAAATTGATGAAGATGATAAACAAAATGAAGGGGTGGGAAAAATCAAAGTTAAATATCAAAGGAATAATCCTATGCTTTAGGTTTATGGTACTTTTGGAGAAACCTAGCCATCCAACCATCCATTTCTTCATCTTTTCATCAAATAGTTAGATTTAATCAAGCCTAAAATGATGCTATAAGGTTACATACCCTATATAACTCCATATTGCAAAGGAAAAGACCAAAATAGCCTTAGTTCAAATGAAGCACCACAATCGAGCAGCTTGCCGGGAATTATTTTCAACCAGGTTTAATTCTCTAACAATTATTCAAATAAACTTAATAATATCATTTTCTTTTCCTTAAATTCTGTTCTATCTTCAAATATAGTGTTACATCAATAAAAACTCGAAGGGGTGTGAAATGATCATTTTGCCCCTAATTCACCAAAACTCAAAATTATCCTATTTTGTCCTAACAACCTTTAAACCACTTTAAATCATATAATACATCATAAAACATGCACATATGTTCAATCCATGCATAAGCATACAATAATACACAACTTTTAGTTCAAGGAAAAAAAAATTTCTTAGTTGGCCCCTTAATGGTTTAAGTTCTAAGTTATAGGTGAAGTGTTACAAAATCAATTTTCTCGTGCATGCATACTTATGATGCACACATTTGTCTATCCATAGACCATGTCCCATTAACTTATGGACCAAGGACTAAGAGTTGGTAGTCAAACCATAAACAGTCACCAACAAAAAAAACCCAGTGAAATAGATCCATTTACCTCAAACGGTACAAACCAGGTATGTACTTTGTATCAGTGAAACATATCCACTTACCTCAAATAGTACAAATTAGACCTATACCCTATATCAGTGAAATAGATCCACTTACCTCAAACAGTACAAACCTGACCTGTACCCTTTATCAGCGAAATAGATCTACTTACCTTAAATACTACAAGCTCGACTTGTACACTTAATCAGTGAAGCAGATCCACTTACCTCAGATAGTACAAACCCGACTTTTACCTTGTATCAATGAAACAGATCCACTTATCTTAAATAGTACAAACCCGACCTCTACCATATATCAGTGAAATAGATCCACTTACCTTAAACAATACAAACTCGACTTGTAACTTGTATCAGTGAAACAGATCCACTTACCTCAAATAGTACAAACTTAACCTATATATTTAACCAATGAAACAAAACCATATACCTCAAACAGTACAAACTTGACCTATACCTTTAAATAGTGAAACATATACACTTATCAACCAAATCAGACTTGTGACAAAAAAATCAGTCCAAATCATACTTATGTCCACAAATAGTGAACCTAACCTACTAAACCGTTACCATATCTACAAACAGTGAACCTAACCCACTAAGCCATTATCATGTCTGGAAACGATGAACTTGAACCAATAAACCATTTTCATGTTAGCAAACAGTGAACTTAAACCACTAAACTATTACCATGTCCACAAACAGTGAACCTGACCAATTAAACCATTACCATGTCCACGAATAGTGAACCTGACCTACTAAACTGTTATCATGTTAGCAAATAGTGAACCTGACCCACTAAGCCGTTAGTATGCCCACAGACAGTGAAACTGACCGACTACCTACCTTACCAATGCTAGTAAAACTAATCCATTAAACACTTACCACAGTTCACCCATGTCCTAAATAGTGAAACCAACCCACTATCCCAGTTACCTAAATGGTAAAACTGACCCATTGTCCTCCCACCAAAATTGACCAAATCGTCCAGTCAAATCCAAACTATGAAAGCCATGTTGAACCTATGCCCAAATCAACCCATGGATCCAACTAACCAAAATTGTGAATCTGACCCACCTGACTTAAAGGAATTCTTTTTCTCGAAAGTCCCCCATACAAAACTCATACACACCCTTAGTAGAGCTTACCTATCATTGTGCATAACAGACTTGCCATCTTATTCTACTAATAACTCATAAATTGATGCTTTCCCTTTCCTTTCATTCAAGGCACCAATGGTTGAAGAGAACGATCCTGAAACCATGAACACCCTGCTCATTTCCCTTTTCAAGAGACAAGAAGACACCTTTCAGGATGCTTTAGAGGCCCAATAGAACATGTTTGCTGAAACCCTGAATAAACAATGTCGATCTATATCTATAAAGTTAAAAGGATTGTGGAGCAAAACCTTGGAACTCTTCCACCTCCTCAAAATAACAACCCATCTATCACAGCTCCCTCCTATTATGGATCTGGCCAATAATGAGAGGGCCCCTAAGAATGCCCCTATCCACTACATCGCTCACATGACACATGCCTCCTCTCTGAATCATTTTTAGGGAGAAGATGAACCTATTATAGCTAAGGCTCGAAAGTTGATGAAGAAATTCAAGGGCATCAAGAGAAACCTTAATAACCTAAAGAGATATAACGATCTGATAGATGAGGACTCTTTAGCCTTATTCCCTAATGCCAATCTCCCTTTCAAGTTTAAGATGCCCTCCATGGACAAGTATGATGGCACCACTTGCACGAAGACCTACATGAAAATGTATGAGGTGGCAGTGACTCCATTGGGTATTGACAACGAGCTTCTTGCCCAGTTGTTTCAATAATCTTTGACTGGTATCGTTGTCAAGTGGTTTGTCGACCTGGATGTTAATTTTAAGAAAACATGGGATGACATCTATAATGCCTTTGTCAAGCAATACCACTATAACATAAAGGTGGATGTATGACCTCGAAGTCACCAAACAACAGTCAATGGAATAATTCTTTACCTTCATGACTTGATGGATGTTAAAGGCCACACAGATGGTAAACTAATCCACTAAGCAAGAGCAAATATACATTATTGTCAAAAAACCTCCTACTAGTTTACCAAACTCACTTCTAAACATAATACCTCCCGGACTTTAAAGCTCTTATTGCCATAGCCTCTAAGACTGAGGACTTGATCCAGAGTGGACAGATCAAGGATGAGTCCTCCACCTCTAGCTCCTGATACTAGAGGAATCCCAACTACACTCCCAACCACACCACAAATAGCTCCATTAATAAAAAAAAAAAAAAAAAAAAAAAAAAAAAAAAAGTGGAGAAGGAGCCAACATCTCTACCTACTAACCTATAAGACTTGAGAGACAGACTTGGGTCACCCTCTCACTACTGTTTACAAGAAAGCCTTGGAGGCTAAACTGATCAAGCCCCTATAGCCCTGTGCCGAAGAGTTTGGATATGAATGAATACTGCAAGTATTATTAATTGAAAAGGCACATAACTAATGACCAAGAACCTGAGGCACAAAATCCAGGATCTTATAGATAGCAAAGAAATTCTTCCCCCACGGTGGCAACAAAAAATAAACACTAAGCCCCTCCCAAATCACCTACCAAATATCCATTTCATCCAATCCTATGACCTCGAGTTTGATCTAGTCTAGGTCAAACTCTACCTATTGTCTTGTTCTTGATCTAAATGACTTTGTGGAGGAAATTGATGCCATAACTAAAAGTGGTAAATTTGCACAACCTTTAGCATATCCCAACTAACCATCATACACTATATATCTCATTCCCTTACCAATCGAAAGAACCAAAATCTCTAGTGAGCCTGATGAGGATGTTGTCCTCAAACAACTAAAAAAGACCAAGGCCAACATCTCAATATGCAGCCTCGTCCAATCATCTTACCCTTATTGCTAAGCTATTTGTAAGGCTTTTGAATCAATGTCAGGCTCCAATCGACATCTTTCTATAAACCTTAGTTGCCTCTCTCACCAACTCCACAAAAGCCACAACCATCTCTTTCACTGACCGTGACCTTCAGATGGGGGAATCTAGCAATAACAATACTCTTTACATAACAGGCATGATCCGGGGTAAGTTAGTACCCATGGTTTTAGTTGATAATGGGTTTGCCATGAATGTCTACCCTTTGAAGGTGTCAAGTTGCCTAGGCTTGAAAGCTTCATATTTTACCCCCTCTAATTAGATAATGAGGGCTTATGACAACACCAAGCGAGAGGTACTTAGGGTAGCCACTTTGGACGTAACCATAGGGTTGGTTACCACTCTTATTCCATTCCAAGTTATTGATGTGCCCGTTTGCTTTAATTTGATCCTGGGTAGACCTTGGATTCATCAGACTAGAGCTATCCCCTTATCTCTCCATCAGAAGCTACAATTCCCTGATAGGACTTCCATTATCACAGTCAAAGGTGACATGCATGGAAAGAATGATGTCCTGCTTGTTATGCCAATCTTGGAAATCCAACCCGAAGCTACTTAGGTGCCATTATCAAGATTTTTCTTTGACACCATCCAGTTCATCCAAGCATAAGAAAGTAAATAACTAGTTTCATTTGACTTTGATCCTTTTGGAAACATTGGTGTGGCTAACATCCTGAGAAAAATAAATTATTTTCCTAACCTAGGACTTAAAAGAGGCAAGTATGGGGATCATTTCCTTTAATAACTACCTAGTTGCTAATCCACCATTTTGGCCTGGATATCAACCCACTGAAGGAAACTTAGAAAAGGTAGAATAGAGGACCAAAGCTAGAACTCAAACTCATAAGGAAGGTAAAACCTATGATTGGGAGATGCAACCCTACTTCCCCACTCTGAATAGGTATTTTGTGAACGAAGGAGAAAAGATTCCTTACTGTGGATTCCTTGAACCATCCTATTGTCCCATAACCAAAGAACTGACCTTTGGTTTTGAACTTCTCTTTGATGCTAGGCTTAGCTTGGACGTCTCTTTGAGCATGTTTTTGTGATAGAAGATAGAGTAGAAATAGACCCTACACAACTCATCCAACCAGCCTTAGCTCCACTTGACAATTGACATAATGAGATGCAAGTCAGTCTAAAAGTTGAGTCAATTATCAACTATCCAGTTGAGTCAGAGTTTGAGTCAAAAATAGATCCTGAGTCAAAGTCAAAGTCAATCGAGTTATTTTCCTCTTTTAAGTCTATAATTAATCTCCCAAGTTTGTCTTTTAATTTTGATGTAATGGAAGACAATGGAACTTTCATTAGTAATGAAAAGATTGATCTTTCTTATTTTCCTATGTCTCCCTCTCCACTTATTAATGAATCCAATCTGAATGAGATATCAAAAGAAAGTGACAAAAATGAAATAAATAAAGAAAGCAAAGAATCGATTAATCTTGGCACTGATGATAAAATGAAAATCACAAACAATGCATCATCATATTTTGATAAGAAACTCTTATGCATAGCCATCAAGGTGTTTATGGACTGTTTCACATAGGAGCTTAAGGACATGATAGGAATTGACCCAAGCATATCGGTGCATAGAATTCCTACCTATGATCATTTCAAGACTGTTAAGCAAAAACTGATAAGACTGAAAGCATAATGGTATTTGAAGGCTAAAGATGAGGTGACGAAGCTTCTAGACAATGAGTTTATTAAACCTATCGTTTACCCATCATGGTTGACCAATATAGTATCAGTCCCCAAGAAGTATAGGAAGGTAAAGTTATGTGTGGACTACTGAGATTTGAATAAGGCTTATCCCAAGGACGACTTCCCTCTACCACATATTGACTTACTATTTGACTGTATGGCTGGATCTAAAATAGTCTCTTTGACTGATTTATATGCAGGGTACAATCAAATTCAAGTCAATCCATCTGCCAAGGAAAAAACAACACTCATAACTTAATGGGGCATATATTACTACAAAGTCATGCCCTTTGGTATGAAAAACATTGGGGCAACTTATCAAAGAATGGCCACCACTCTCTTTCATGATATGATACACAAAGGTGTCAAAGTGTATGTGGATGACATGGTCAATAAATTTGAGACAATGCAAGGGCACTTGGATGCTTTGAGACTGTTCTTCCAAAGACTCAGACAGTACAACCTGAAGCTGAATCTAGCTAAATGCCTATTTGAGGCATCCTCTAAGGTGTTTTTAGGACATATGGTCAGCAAGAAAGGTATAGAAGTTGACCTTGCAAAGTCAAAAGCCATTCTAGAAATGCTATCTCCTAAAATGAAAAAGGAGACCAGGGGTTTCTTAGGACAGTTGCAGTACATCAACTGATTCATCGCCCAGCTAGATGACACCTGTAGGCCCATTCTCAAACTATTAAAAAAGGATTCCTTTAGAGAATGGAATGAAGACTGTCAGAGAGCCTTTGAGAAAATCAAGGAGTATATATTAAACCCCCCATACTGCAACTGCTTAGACCGGGAAAGCCTTTGCTATTGTACCTTTCAGTCACCCAGGAAGCTATAGATGCGATGCTTGCTTAGAATGCAACAAACTCAAACAAGGAAAATGCCATCTACTACTTGAGTAAACACATGCTAGTTTATGAGCTCAAGTATAATCAATTTGAGCAGTTATCCTTTGCTTTGGTATGGGTATGCCATAAGCTACAACATTATTTGGGTTCCTACTCAACCCACGTCATAGTTGACAAGAGCCCCCTGAAATTCCTTATAGAAAGGCCAGTTCTTGACAGCAAAATGGCCAGATGCTTAGCTATTCTCATGAAATTTGATCTGAAGTATGTCCCAAGAAAAGCAATCAAAGGAAACGTCATTGCTAACCAATTAGCTTCGACACCTGTCAAAGGTGATGGGTCGTTTGAACTATAATTCCTTGATAAAGATGTGATGGAAATAGAACATGTGGTATAGAAAATGTACTTTGACAAGGCATCCAATAGTAGAAGGTATGGTGCCAGAGTTGTAATAGTCATACCTCAGGGAGATCATTTTCCCATAACCATTAAATTGGCCTTTAAGGTGACCAATAATTAAGCTGAATATGAAGCATATATCTGCTGACTAGAATGTGCTGTCAATATGAGAATTGATTACCTAGAGGTCTATGAGGATTCCAATTTGATTATGTCCTAAGCCCTTGGCAAGTGGAAAATCATAAAAGAGTGACTAGTTCCATACTACGAGTGCATCTGTGACTTAGTACAAAATTTTCATGAACTATCCTTCCACTACTTTCCTTAAGCAAAGAATCAATTCGTTGATGCCTTGGCAATATTGGCCTCTATGGTAGATATGATGGGAACTGAGATAGTCTGACTAGTGGTTCTCGAAGTCTAAAGACAACAAGGTTATAATACAACCTGCATGTAGATCCATATAGCAGATGATAAGCCATGGTTTTGGGATATCGTTAATCTGATCAGAAATGACAATTATCTAAAAAGGGCCTCTAAATCAGAGTGGAGTCTCCTAAGACAATTAGCCAGTGGCTTCATCCCAAATGGCAATGTATTATACAAACGGGCCTTGGATAACATCCATTTGAGTTGTGTAACAGAAGATGAAGCCCAATAGACCATGAAATAGGTCCATGAGGGCAAAGAAGGCCCACATATGAACGATTTTACTTTGGCCTATAAGATCATGAATTTGGGGTACTTTTGGCTGAACATAAATGAAAAATATGCTTGTTTTATACATAAGTGTCACAGATGTCAGATATTTACAAAGCTTCAGAAGAGACCTTGAGTCCTGTTGCACCCTACTGCAACTTTATGGCCTTTTTCCACTTAAGTCATCGACGTTATTAAACAAATCACCCTAAAATCGTCAAATGGACATGAGTACATACTAATAGCCATCGATTACTTCTCAAATAGGTAGAAGCTACATTGTTCAAAGTCCTGAATGATAAGAAAGTGGCCCATTTCATTCAGGCTAACATCATCTGTTAGTATGGAATGACTTTTGAGGTTGTGACAAATAATAACTCTCACTTTCAGAAAGAAGTTGTGACCCTGCTGAAGAAATATAAAATCTAGCATCATAGATCTTCCCTACACCATCCTCAGACTAATGTGTGGTGGTGGCGACCAACAAAACTATCAAGACCATTCTATAAAATATGATTTCTAGTAACAAAAGCTAGCATGAATATTTGCCTTTTGCTCTATGGGGTTATCAAACTTCCATCTTAATACCGATAGAGGCAACTCCTTATGCTCTAGTGTAAGGAATGGAGATAGTGTTTGCAATCAAGATGCAAATCATATCTATAAGAGTTATCCGAGAAAGCCAGTTTGATGAAGCTAAATGGGTCGGAGGCTATCATAATCAATTGAATGCCATCAACGAGAAAATAATGGATGCCTTGTATCAAATTCAAGGGTACTAGCAGAGGCTAGCTTGACATTTCAACAAAAAGGTGTTCGACAAGGGGGTCTAGAAGAAGGCAACTTAATATTAAAGGAAATCAGAGCTACTATCCATTATCAAAGAAAAAAATTTAGACCTAACTAGTCCTACCTATATATGCTCAAAAAGATTCTCACTAGCAAAGGGGACATATTGATGGATCTAGATGACAACAATTTTTCAAGTCCTTGCAACCGAATTAGCTGAAGTTATATTTTGTAAAGTTTTCATTTTGTGTTATTTCATTATAATTAAAGCATGCATTACACAAACAAGAACTATATGAATTTGATTCTCAAAATTAAAAAAGAAAAAGAATGAAATGGAGAACGTAGGTAGCCCTCTTTAAGTGCGACTCAAATCATAATAAAATTATCATTTTGTGCCAAAATAATTTCATGGTTATTGAGAGGCCTCCTCGAGCACTGAGATGCTTAATTTAGGGGGTGGTTTCCCACGAACTAAAGGTAGCTTTTGCCTTGCATTTGCAAACTCATTCTTTAATCTTTTGTTTTGAAATTTAGTAGAGTCGCCGAAAAATTCCAATTTGATTCCAAAACATAACCCATGAATAAAATCACTAGACTTTCTAACTAGGATTGAGCTCAAAGACTAGGTTTTCAATTTTAAGTAACTCTCATTTTGGCTTTCAATTTAACAGTTGACTTATGAAAATGAAGTTTCATAAATAGATATTAAGATGGCAATTATACAATGCATGAATGACATATAAAAGAACATATAATATAACTTTTAAAGTAAAAAAAGTAAATAAAATAAGTTTATTACACCAAAAGCCAATAATAGGAGATGTAAACTCTAGCCCTCACTGGAAATTCTAGGTTAATCACACATTCCCCAAAACAACATTAAAACAGGTTCAATTAAGAAAAAGGAAGGTTTTTGGTGTTTTTAGATTTGAAACTATTAAATAGCTTGCTTGCGTATCCCGTTGAATGGAAATCAAAACCCACGTATGTCTTTCTTCTTACAAATGTGGTTTGATTTGATTTTAAAAAAGATTGATTTTGTGGTTCTTTTAATTGATTTACACTTATTAATTTCGATGTACAAACACAATACCTTTCCTTGAGATTGATTTTATGTTGTGGTTCTTTTAATTGATTTACACTAATTAATTTCGAGGTACAAACATGATACCTTGCTTTGTGGGAGATGTCTTCTTAAATTTCACCCGGATTAAAACTAAGGATTCGGTAAAAGTAGCACAACAACGTGTTTATTGTCAAGTTGATTGGATTAGTCCAATTGATATTACAACGATGCTTTCTAGATTAACTCAAAGAGAGATCGCTCTAGGTCTTCTATTCCTTCCACTCAAAGAGAGTTGGAGAAGTCAGTTCGAAATCAAAGAGAGATGAACCACTTATGATAAAGAAAGTTGATTATGGGGGAGAAGAGAGAGCCAACTAAGAAACTTGACTTAGTTGTTATGGGATAACTTAAGGAGAGTTGGTGTGCTTTAAAAAGGAAATTGAGCCTTGTATTTATAGGAAAACATCTGAGGGAAATTTAGACTGAAAATCTATGTGGGATTCATGTTTTGGGTTTGGTGGCACTTAAGGTGAAGTTTGGCAACAAAGGGAAGATTGGCTAGCGATAGAAGGAATTTTGGATGCCAGCAAGGCTTGGCCTTGGTGGCGGCACCATTAAGGGCTGCTTATGCCGCTGGCGGCACAGCCAGCTAGGCTTGGCACTACCGCCAAAACCAAAGCTAGTTGCCACTAAGTTTGTTTTTATGTTTATCTAATTTGATTTGCCCGATTCAAAGTGGTTTAACCTTCGGTTGACATCAAAAGCTTGGCACAGTCTGGTTTTTCTATTTTCAGAGTCGACTTTGATCTCTGATCAATTGCTAATCAATCTAGGTTGACTCGAGTCTGCTTAGGATTGTGAGACCTCGCCCGAGCACCACTCGTCCGAGCCTGCTCTTTAAGAAAAAGAAAAGGAGCGTTGGGCATCGGAGTGCTCATATAGGGCAATTTCTAACGGAGGAGATGACCTTAGCGCCTTTTATTTGAAAACGATTTTTGATTTTTGAAGTCGCCACCTTAAGTTATTTTTGTTGGAAAAATTTAAGGTAAAAACCCATTTTGACTCCAATTTTATTCCAAAGGAAAAAAGTGCGCTAGTCTTTTGTAACACCTCAGTTGAAAGGTTTAGAACACAACCTTTAGAGGCAAGCCAAATGGGGTTTTCTTATATGTTTGCATGATATGTATGATGCATGTTTATGCTTAAATTGAATGAATATGCATGTTTTAGAAGGTTTTACACATGTAAAAGTACATCAAAGGTTGTTAGGAAGAATTTGGTAGAAACTTGAAATTTTGTGAACTGGGGGCAAAATAGTTATTTTGCACCACCTCGAGTTCTTATGGAATTATCACCATATTTAGAAGTAGAAAATGATTTAAGTGAATGTAAATGGTGTTAGTTTATTAATTTGAAGATTTGATTGAAAAATA
>CANXYC010650658.1:0-13475 GCA_948193065.1 Aleurites moluccanus | reverse complement strand
TTTTAGAATATATTATTCTAGGGATATTATTATAATAATTTATATTACGCAGTTATTCAAATAATCATAATAATGAAAGCCATATATAAATCATGATATAAAATGTACCAAAAACAATCATCTGATGATTGGTCTTTAGGGCACAAATCCAACACCGGATGCGTGAGGAGCTCGCCAAGGCTTCGAAAAACCGTGTCGATGTTGGCTGTATTGGCTTGCTGGATTCAAGCCTTGCTTTCGATGGAGACAAACTACTCGATCGGCGATTTTTGGAGCAGAAATCGTTGCTAGATTCTGGAGCTTTCGTCCGACCGGAGCTGGAAACGGACCAGAAGGTTCTCGCCTCTTCGTTTATGGTGACTGCTCAGGACATACTGTAATCACAGGTCAGCGTAGGCGGTGGACGTCTTCTTCGCGAGGACGGTGGATGTCTTCTTCGTGAGTTTCTGCTGACTCACTGGCGCCTGGACTGCAAATCGTGTCCAGGCAACGAGCTTGAGCTTTGACGGTGATGGATGTCTTAGCTCGAGTTCGACCGAAGCCTGCTCGTCTCTCCGATTGCGTTGACTGCTCTGTGTTTAGAGTTGCAATTCGGTAATTGGAAACTTGTTCTTGGAGTGAACAGATAAGGCTGGATGTTCTTACAATTCGATCCGGACTTTTCTTTTCTTTGATGGAGCAAGCTGAATCAACCCAGCAACACTCTCTTTGGGATCTCAATTCCCACCCTATCCGTCCTGTTTCTGAGTCTTCTAAGAAACTCAGTTTCAGAAGCAAAATTTTGGGTTTTCTTTCAACGATCAACCAAATCAATTATCACAATTTTTTTTTTCAAATCAGAATAATGCTTCAAGATTGTTAGAGTTTTAGGACAAGCAATATGCGATTGCTTGAAACATTACACCCTAGATATTTAGTTTGAAATACCTAACATGCTGCCCCCAGCTAGCATATATAGGTTTACATTAGGGTTAAACCAGTTTGCCCATTAGGCCCACTACAAAAGTTCATTATCTATTAAGACTTATATTAGAACATATATTAGGGTTATTAATATACCCAACAATAATGTCACTAACCTATTTCACTATCAAATTATTCAGCTCCAATTAAAATTAAATTTATTAAAAAGTAAAATAATAATAATAATAATAACTAAATATATAAATGAAAACTATTATGCAGCTTCTGTTTATACTCGTAAAAGTAGTTGAAAGAAAAAAAAAAATGATAAATGGAACATTTTAATGAAGAAAAAAATGTAAAAAGTTTAAAGATTTACTTATTTATTTATACTTCAACTCATGAAATATTATCTCTTTTGAAATAGCATTCAAAAGACCTCTTATGCAGTAGGCAAAATATTGATGTCCCAAAATTTATATATTATTGTTTTTCTATTTAATATTAGGCTCTCGTATTTCATCACAAGACATTTACTTTTTTTAACTATTAATTTAATTTTAATTGCATAAACTTTTCATATGCAAATACGTTTAAATTCATTATGTTTAAATGCTATATATATATATATATATATATATATATATATATATATATATATATATTTCACATGTTTATACTGAAGATTATTTTAACATGTTTCAAAAATACATATTTCATATGTTTGCATGCTTCCGTCCTATTTAATAATTTTTTTATTTCATATTTATGAAAAGATTTAGAAAATTTGGGATTAATTGACTCATTGTGAAACTCATTAAAGGGGTAAATTTAGAAAATTTCAAATTAATTGACTCATTGTGAAACTCATTAAAGGGGTAATTATCTCTTTAAACTTATAATTTCATATTTATGAGAATTTTGGTGGGCTTGGAATGAGATTCATTAAAAGACACTAATTTTTTTCTTTATTTTTCTTAATGAGCCTGTAGATATCATTTAGGGTACATATCACTTATCTATTTTACCAAAACCTAAATATTCTCTAATTTTGCGCGAAATTATACATAGATGTTACCTCATTATATAATAACTATCTATCATTGATCACTATAAATAATACTTCACACATTTCATTTTGGATCTTTTTCTCATTTAAAAATTTTCTTATCCTCTCACGTTCTCTTCTTCTCTTATCCTCTTTCTATAGTTTGTGTTGTTGCATCATAATTACACAAGCTATATGCTTCTTCTTACCTTCACCTGCCATTTGATATTTGAATTCATCAAGACTACCTATTCCTTTCGCTCCCTCTTTATTATCTCTTCTCAGTGTACTGCTCACGTATAACATTGTCACTCTTTTAATTACCTCAAAAGAACCTTTATATACACGGATTAGATGAAAAAGAGATAATTACAGAAAGCAAAACATATAAACAGATGAGTGTAGTCAAAATAAGCTTCAAATGCCTAAATGGTGAAACATTGCCAAGTTACATTGTATCTACTTTATAGTGTACATTACAAGTACAATAGACAGAAAGATATATAATGTCAATCTTCAACAACTCATCTACCTTTATACACAGAATAGCTACAAGGTAAATACACATCTTCAAGGAAAATAAAATATAAAATATTAGAAATATGTAACAAGGTAGGGGCAATCACAAGACAAGAAAGGAAAGACAAGTCTACATCTGTCTAATGATACTGTTGACTATTTGGTCCACTCAACCTGCCCCAACCTTAAGTGAGGAAAGAGAGTATTTGCCTTGGTAAGATTTTGGTTTCTAATGTCCTAGAGAGCTTTTTTACTTAGTGGAGGACTGGCCTTTCAAAGTACATCCATATATCATCTTCCTTTGCATCCCCACCACCACCCCACCTATATTATAAGATTATTCCATTTTGCAAGAATAGCTAACTAGTGCAGCAAAGATCGAAGCTAATCCTCTCCATGTTTGGCAATAGAGCCTGCACAATTTGACTTGGGTATCTTGACATGCTTGAAATGTGATTTCAAGTATACTAATATATGCTGCTATCCTCAAACTAGTGCTCTTGGGTGGCCATTACTATTGACAAAGTGAGTGAAAGTAACCCACTACTGAAATTAATCGTCCCCTTTCTAGTGCAACCTTTTGTCTTTTAAACAAAGTAACAAATGTTCTTGTTAATTTTTAGACAAACATTTAGATTCCAAAGGGGAAAGAGAAAAGAACAGTAAACATCTCTTTAGACTTGATATTTACTAGTGCTATAAAATAAAATTCTGGGGTATCAGCAACAAATTTCCCGATCCTATATCGTAAAAATCATGACTTAAGCGGAAGCATTTTTAATTTAATTTTTATCCAATAGAATCAAGTTAGTAATCACTCTTTTCCCACTATCAAAGCTCTCAACTCAACTTTTCCTCCACATATGTCAGCATTTGTCGTACTAAACAATCTTAGATTATACTTGATATATATGTGGCGATCAAAAACTATTGGCCTCCTTCCAATTAGTGCATAAAAACATCTTGGACCACTGCTTTGTTGTTACTTAAAAAATTTGCCAAACCTTTTCCTGTAGTGTTCTCATATCTAATCCACTGTCTACAAATAAGATTATGGTTGTTTTCAGATCATCATATATATCATGAAAGAATTTGCAATATATGTTTACATGAATATGGTGATATGTCTAAGATTGTGAATATGCTTTGTATAAATGTTGTAATTTCTGCTAACATACTTTCCAACTGATATTATTTCAATTTTTCTTTTATTAATGATGAAACAAATTATCTGAAGAGTGGTTAATACTTGTTGCAAAATGCTATCGAAATAAAAACAAATAAGTTACATCAGCGAAAATATTAATATAGTGATATTATGCATTGGAAATCCTGCTAAAATAATGGTTCTGGATTTGCAGCTCTAAGCCTAACAGCAATGCTCCTAAAATAATTGCCACGACATGACACAAGCTGTGAATGGTACTTGAGAATTCCAGGATCAGAGTCCTTGCATCAAGATAATCAATCTAATGGGGTCTACTGTTAATCTATTATTGTTTGTTCTTAGAAGTGGTTTGTTGAGTCATCAACTCTTTGTTTAATCTTTCATAAATATGGTCAGAGAAAAGGGGTTTCCTTTCCCTCTTCCAATTCCTTACGTCACAGAACCTGATTGGTTTATGAGTATTTAAGTAAAAACTATCAAAAATAAACCTGGGTTACAATAATATATCTCCACTTTAAAGATTGACTTGTTGTACCTTATTTCTCCCATTTGCTTTCTTTAGAGCATACATTAATTCCTTATTAAAATAATTATACTCCCCACAATTTGAACTCCCTATTTCTTCCTGATGTAAGCATAATTTGATCCAAATACTGCGACACTCAACAATGAGAGCATGTCATCATGTTCATGTACATGTATATTATGCATATATCCATATTATGATCATAAAAAGCAAAAAAAAAATAAAAAATAAAAAATCTTTAACTGGTGTGCTTACATGTTCGTATAAATACATGTATGAATGCTCCATAATCTGCATTATATCCTAGTGGTCTACTGCTTTAAGAAGCCTTACAACTGTTTCTCCAAATTGCCAAAGTGGGGTCACCTCAACCTTTTCCAACTCTATAAAAGGCCACTTCTCTTCAGGCTCCCAACTGGCCCCCTTCAATCTAACACCAAATTAATCTACTTAACCTTCTCCTCCTGAGGCCAAGTTCCAGAAGATTTTGACCATATTCAAGCCATGCAACCTAGTGAGGTTACAGGACTCCATTATCTAGTGGCCTCAAACCCATCCCCATATTCAACTTATTTAAGCATGACCCAGAATAATACATCCACATTTCAATTTAACAGATTCACTAATCCTCACAATTATCAGGTTCCTCCTCAAATTCAAGAATTCAATCTACAATCATCATGCCTAAGCAACAATTCAACTTCTGACGAAGCAGATGAACAACAACTCTCTCTCATCAACGAGAGGAAACAAAGAAGGATGATTTCTAATAGAGAATCTGCTCGCCGGTCACGTATGCGCAAGCAGAAACACTTAGATGAGCTCTGGTCACAGGTGGTTTGGCTCCGAAATGAGAATCACCAACTTATAGATAAGCTTAACCATGTTTCTGAATCTCATGACCGAGTTGTTCAAGAAAATACTCAACTCAAAGAAGAAGCCTCTGAACTACGACAAATGGTTAGTGACATGCAACTAAATAGCCCTTATAATACTTTTAGGGACCTGGAAGACATCCCCTATAATACCGCTTATCTCAGAGCTGAATCCTCAAACCAGTCTATCACAAGTTCTTCAGATTTGCTAGGCTAAGGTGGAGGCAACATAATTATTTTTATTCTCTACCTTTTCCCTATTTTTTTTTTTGTTTTTCTGTTTGTGTGGATCGATCTGTCCTACGCTTCTAGCCTCACTTTTTAAGTGTACGAGATTGAGCAAGAGTGGGAATAACATATTTTGAGCGTATCATTTAAATCACTGCTCAATTATGATGTCGCGTATTTATATTTACTTGTTCTCAGGTTCTTTCCGAAGTTAATTGAGAAGACCACATCATATTCATAAAGCTGTCCTTTCTTTCTTATTCTATAAACACAAATGGCTCATAAAGAAAAACTCACACAGACACATATGTGTGCATGTGTGTTCTGGGTTCATGTTTGCAGAACCAGTTAGAAACTTTAAAAGACTCCATATTAGTCCTGTCTCACAAATTATATGTAAGAAACTTGGCCCTGAACTATGGAACAACCACCAAAAATTTGGATCTGAAAAAGAAACACGACAAGCTTCAGTAAAGTATCATATATACTGAAACAAATTCCCATGCATTTTCGCATAAAAGGAAATATTTCCTTCAAGTATTATAGAACAAGGAGAGGAAAAATGCAATTGGGTTGAAGAGTTGGATATGAAACAGAACAGCAGGGTGATGGGTAATGTTGGTTGATAATATTAAATTGCTATGACAAAAAAAAACATATGAAAAAGCTATCCCACTAAATCCCAATTACTGTTCCTAGCTTTTGAGAGCTGCTTTGACTGAAATTTGTTGGGAATGTATATATCCTTTCTCTGGTTTGCACACGGTCCAGCAGAGCCCATTTCTTAGTTACTTCTAGAACTATTTCTCTAATCCCCACAAAACATATCATTCTAGGACAAGCTTCATCAAAAGCCTTATTTTAGTCTAATTTTTCCCTTTGATTTAAATTCATTTTTACTCATAAGATAACTATTCCAAACATCTTAAATCTATGTGTTTCATTATCAAACTCCTGATTCAGATCATAGAATCCTCCATTAACACTTGATTATAGCTCCCAAACAAACTCATGACAAAAGCCCAATAATTACTCCATTTCACATTGTTGCTAGAATCAGAAGCTGACCTTGCAAATTTACTGAGTCATTTCCAGTTTTGTCACAGTTAATTATACATTAAAATATATCCATTGCCATGTACACGAGTCCCATATCACTTTTTTTTTTCCTTTCTACTTAATAAATGAGAAGTAAAAAAACAGTGTTCAATTCATGCGCATATGCGTCATCAAAGATGAAAAGAGAACGCAAAACGAAAAATACAACTAAGACAAATTTTTTTCCAAGCATTCCACAACCAAAAAGTGGGAACACTTTAGTAGGCAACTTCCGTCTCAAACAATTAGATTAAGGCTCCTGATTAAACAATTTTTTAATTCATGCACCATAATGTCCACTTCCCCAAAAAGGTTCTACCTTCTCTTCCATATCCATCATAATCAGGATTGCGTATCTCAGGATACATATCAAACGAGAGAACATAAGGTTGCCCAAATTCACCTTGCATCTTTATAATGCAAAATTTCCCATCATCTGGAGATTAATTATCCTTCTCTTCCTAGTAAGAACACAAGGAAAGACTTCAAAAAACTAAATCTTGTTTGAGTCAACCTCTTCAAGATATGGACAATTGAAATACATTAAAAGCATCGCAACTAATTCATAATTCATGTCCATACACAGATTTCAAAAGCATTGGATACTATAGCACTTCTTTGTTTCATCTCTCTTGCATGATCTCTCTCAAACCACATTTCTTGAGGCCCAAGCCCACACCAAATATATTATTACAAAAGGACTCCAATGCCAGCTATGACAGCATTTTTATACCCTTCACTGTTTACCCCCAACAAAGCATGATAGCCTGATGGGCCAATCCAGAGCTTGACTAGTAGGAGATATCCAATTTAGATGCCTAGCTGGGGCTTAGATTGTTGGCTGCATGCTGAATCAAAACATATTTTACTCAAAGGAAAAGTCTCCTTGGTAATATTTGGCCTTATTTTGGAGCCAATCAAGTTTTATTTATGTGTTTAATGTTTGGCCTTAGTTTGCAGCCAATCTAATTTTCTTTATGTGTTTATGCTTTCTTATGACAACGGTTATGCTGGGTTTTCCCACATCGTCGGCTTTTTATTTGCATTCTCATATTCCTAGCGAGTTTAGGTGGTCTGCATATTTGAATGGTAAGCATAATCCTTCATAACTATTTACACAACGAACGCACTGTTCAAGTTGATTGTTTGAGTCATCAGCAACAGTGACGCTATGTAGTTAAATTTTGTACAAAACCCCCTCTTTCTTTCTGCATGCACTTTTCATTGTGTTTCATGGCATAATAAATAGTAACAGGCATCCCTTCTAGCTAACTAAAGGCACCATAATCTACATTTCCCTACTCGATCAACCTCTTAATTTATTTATTTATTTATTTTGCTGACTTCCTTTCTAAAATTTACAGCAATTTTCTATTGTAGCCAAAATTTAGTTAATCTACAAACAAACATCAATCTGCCTTAATTTTTATACAGCTTTCTGTTTCAGGCACCAGCATAACCTCTAAAAAAGCTAAACATATATATACATATAACTGACCAAAAATCATCCACAATGCCAACTCTTACCCTCAAGCATTATGGATTTATGCTCCAAATGCACACAATTAATTCTAAATTCTAGTCAATTAAATGGAATTGAAATCCATAAGAATCTCTTTCAATAAAAACATGTTTCTAAGCATTGTATAAAGCTTAATCCGAAAATTCAGATCACCATTGCAATATTAAAGTATCCTTAATTGTAAGAGATAAAATGATAAAACTTAAAAATATTAATATTTTTTTTTTCATTTTATCTAATTAGATCCAAAATTAATTTTATGATGTAATTAATATGATATTTATTTTATTTTTAGATCAATTGAGTTCGAATTTTATTTTAAAATATATTTTGCATATATTAATAGTATAAAAAATATGTTTTAAATGTAAAAATTATTTATACATTTCAAATTAATTAAAATGAAAGGTTAGATATTTTTGGATGGTGTAAAAATATTCAAAAATATAATTTAATTTTTTAATTTTTCTTTTTAGCAAACACTAGGAGCACAAATTCAAAAGAATTAATAATCAATTTTAGCTTTTATTCAAAAATAAATAAATAAAAGAAGTGAGTGAGTATAGTATATTAATAATCATAACTAGATAATAATAACAATATATTAATATGTATAATTATTTTTATTTTTTTATTAATTTGATGAAAATTTTTAATTTAAATTAAATAATTATTTTATTAACGTAAATAATTATGATAAATCATTTTAGATTAAAATTATATTTTTTTTTTATCTCAAATCCAATGTTTATATGAAACATACACTCATATATATAACAAAAATTGCATGTAGAAATTATCCACAAAATCACTTTTAAAAATATTTATTAACTAATTTAATTAATATATTCAAATTTAATTTATGAAAAAAGCATTTAACAATTATTGGATGTACAAAAATTCTCATAGTTTTAGGATCACAACCAAACTAGGCCCCTTTGTACAATTTAATAAGTCAAAGCCCATGCATAAGGAGGTTTAAAAGTCAAAAGTCCACCACAAGCTTGATCTCGTGTGCCCAAACCAACCAGAGCCAAGGATCAAGGCCTGGTATTATGTTGTTGGGTAAACGCTACTACAGCCGAGGTCTAAGTGATATCGAATCGAGACCCAAAAAGCCAAAATTTAGGCTATGTCAAGTGACAGCCACTGGGTAGGAAATTTGAGCCGATGGCGAGCTACACATGATTCGGCTCGACCACTCGATAGATATATATAATATATACTTTAATTTTATTTTTTATCAATATTTAATAAATTATTAATTATAAAATAGAATAATTTAAAAATATATAATATTATTGCTAATGAATCATCGAGCTTGAACTAAAGTTTGTTTATAACAAATTTTTTTATCCGCCCTTTGGTTATTTTCATTATAAATAAATTTGATTCGAGTTAATATAATAATTTTTAAATGAGTTTAGTTCAAATTTAAATTTAAAGGTCCATGATATGTTCAATTTCATTGAATAAATAAATAAATTAAATTTGAATTAGTTCAAACTCAATACGGATCATTTATATCTCTGCTGGCACTCAATAGAATGAACTTGAAAGAATATTGAAGTAAATAGAAGAATTCTACAAAAAAGTAAATTTTATTTTTTTGTATTTTTAAGGTAAATTATTATTTTATATTTGAGATTTGATTTAATTAATAAGATGATTTTTATTTTTAAAAAAGTAATTAAATAATATCTAACTTGACTTTTGATTTTGTAAAATATTTTAATCCTTCGTATATAATTTTTTTGTCAAATTTATATGATATAATTAAAATGGCATCGTGTATGTATATTAAAATCAAGAAAAAAAAAATGGTATGGTCAGCTCCAATGTTTATACACAGGCATAGTCATGTACTTGTAAAGATAGACTTTCCACTCAACTCATTCATTCTGACGACCAAATTCTCTAAATTAAATAATCTCATCGACGCGCAAATGGATCCATTTTAGATCTCGCACTTTTAGCTTTATTTTCAGCTTCTTCTCCATCTCCACTTTGCTCTCCATTTTTCCATTTCTATAAGGAGAAATAAAGAATTATAATACATTCAAATCCTCAATTTACCGATGGCTGTGGCCGTCCGTGGCAGCCGTAGTGGAGGAGGATCAGCAGGATTCAACGCCGGCTTCCGTAGTTTCTTTTCTTACCGGATCTTAGTCTCCGCCATGTTCACTCTTCTCTTCCTCTCTACTCTCTCCGTTCTTTTCACTACTCACCCCACCACCTCTCCTCACGACTCTGTAAGTACATTCTCTACTTGATTAAAATTTTTACGAACTTAATTTCAAATTCATGGTTTTTATTTTTTTGATTTTTTGGGTTTTAATAGTCACTGCCAAGTACTGGTAATGCATATGTGCAGGGGACGTTTTTGGCATTGAATTCGTATCCGTTGAAAACCCGATTGGATTTGATTTACAAACAAGCTAGTGATCATATGACTTTAGTGAATGCTTATGCTGCTTATGCTAGAAAGCTTAAGCTTGAAATTTCTAGGCAATTGAGAATGTTTGATGACTTAGCTAAGAATTTTTCTGATATTACAACCAAACCCAATTACAAATCTTCCTTGTTTGAATCAGAGGGTGCAGTTGATGAGGATATTTTGAGGCTTTTTGAGAAGGAGGTGAAAGAAAGAGTCAAAATTGCTAGATTGATGATAGCTGAGGCAAAAGAGAGTTATGATAATCAGATCAAGATTCAGAAGCTTAAAGATACTATTTTTGCTGTGAATGAATTGTTGATTAAGGCTAAAAAGAATGGGGCTTTCGCTAGCTTGATTGCTGCGAAATCGATACCCAAGAGTTTGCATTGCTTGGCAATGAGGCTTGTGGAGGAGAGGATTTTACATCCAGAGAAATATCGGGAAGAAGATCCCAAGCCAGAGTTTGAGGATCCCAGTTTGTATCATTATGCTGTATTTTCTGATAATGTAATTGCTGTTTCAGTTGTAGTGAGGTCTGTGGTGAAGAATGCAGATGAACCTTGGAAACATGTTTTTCATGTTGTTACTGATAGAATGAATGTGGCAGCTATGAAGGTGTGGTTTAGGATGCGGCCTGTGGAAGGAGGTGCCCATGTGGAAGTTAAAGGTGTGGAGGATTTTAGTTTTCTGAATTCTTCGTATGTGCCGGTTTTGAGGCAACTTGAGAATCTGAAACTCCAGAAGTTTTACTTTCAGAATCAGGCAGAGAATGCTACCAAGGATGTGAGTAATATGAAGTTCAGGAATCCCAAATACTTGTCTATGTTGAATCATCTCCGGTTTTATTTGCCAGAGATGTATCCTAAGTTGCATAAGATTTTGTTTTTGGATGATGATGTTGTGGTTCAAAAGGACTTAACAGGATTGTGGAAGATTGACTTAGATGGAAAGGTGAATGGGGCTGTTGAGACCTGCTTTGGCTCATTTCATCGTTATGCACAGTTTTTGAACTTCTCACACCCTTTAATTAGGGAGAGATTTAATCCAAAGGCCTGTGCTTGGGCTTATGGAATGAACATATTCGATCTTGATTCTTGGAGGTGTGAAAAGTCCACTGAGCAGTATCATTACTGGCAGAGCTTGGTATGTTTCCTTTTGAAATCTTCTGCCTTTTGATGTTAATATAGCTAATGATATATCAGAATTGTATAAAATTTCTTGCCTTTTAATGTCCAAATAAACTAATCCAAACAATATATATTTTTTTTTTTTTGGAAAATGATAATGAATTGATTGCCCTGTTTTGTTGGGATTGAGAGATCTGTTCAATTAACTTTGTGCATATGGTGTGATCAGAATGAGGATCGTACTCTATGGAAATTAGGTACTCTACCACCTGGCTTGATCACCTTTTACTCTACTACAAAATCATTAGACAAATCTTGGCACGTGCTTGGTCTTGGGTATAATCCAAGTATTAGTATGGATGAGATCAACAACGCCGCAGTCATCCATTACAACGGAAATATGAAACCCTGGCTCGACATTGCCATGAACCAATACAAGAATCTCTGGACTAAATATGTGGACAATGATATGGAGTTTGTTCAGATGTGCAATTTTGGCCTATAGATGAGTATGGCTCCTGCTTTATTTTTCAGGTACACAATGACAAGTTGTAAGTGTTCATACTAGGATACACATATTCTTATAACATTTTTTAGTTGTAACTTTGAAAGTCAATTGTATTCAACCAAAATGGTTATGTACACGGAGATATGATTCTTTTCATTGAAATTTTCTCTATCCTTGAATGCAGACTATGCAGTGACAAAAATTTTGTTAGTCATGAAAGTTTCTGACCAAATTTTGTTCTTTAATATTGTCTCTAAAACTGGTTTTCTCTGTGGTTTTTAGTCCACATATTATTCAAATGTAGTTTTAGGAACTAATTCGGTCATATGAACAATGCCACACAGGTTTCATTAATGGTCTTTGTTGAAACGGAGTTATCAAATTATCTTGAATGAATTGAATTCTAGTCAATGTTATAGTGTGTTAGTGGGTAGTGATGGCAGTTACTGGAGGTGATTATGTTTCTGCTCTGCATGGTTCATCTTATAACTTTTTTTTTTTTTTACCTATTTTGAGATTTATTTTTACTAGGCTTTCCTGTTTGAAATATAAAATCTTTTTACATGATTTGAAACTTAGGTCAAAAACACTGCCTTCAAAAATTTTAACCATTAAGACATTTGATTATTAGAAAACAAAATTAAGAGACATTGAAATGAAAACATTAACAAAATTAAGATGCCAACAATATGATTATTCCTGCATATACCTCAAAGTTTAACCTCTACATTATTGACTGACGTTAATTTTTGCATAATGTTCAAACGTGAGGTGGGAAGCCATTTATGTATATGCGTCATTATTATTATGATAAAGCAAGAGCAGTATAATATGCATCAAAATCAAAATTATTGACTTTGGTGTCGGGGAAATATATGAATGTCACATCTTCTCAGAGTTCATTGTATGGTGCCATTGATAAAACATTGTCCTGTAAGGAGAGAGCATCGCGGAAGTGATTGGCAAATCGGCAACGGCTTTATCTGATTCTCGGTAATTGTGCTCCCATTTCCTTCCTAAAGGTAAAAGTAGGATGTGATCGATTCAATTTCATCTATTTAAAAAATTATTATTAAATTAAATTAATTTTTTTATTTAAAATTTTTTTAAATTAAATTAAATTAAATTATAATTATATAAATTTAATTTAATTTAAATATTTTCAGTTTATAGATTTTAAATTAAAATATATTTTTTTATAAATTATTATTATTATTTTATTATAAATTTAGAGAAAAATATCGATAAAAATTTAAAAAATAATTCAATATTATATAACACAAAAATTATTTATTTCATTAATTAACATATTTAAAATTTATAATTTCTCCTTTAAAAAAAATATATTTTTTCTCAAGAATTATATTTATTTATTTATTTATCTTTACTTAATTTTTATGAATGGTCATTTTTTTTAATTTTAAATTAATATTAAATTAAAAAAATTAATTATATATAAAATCAAATCAAATATATTTAATGATAATAATATATATATATATATATATATATATAT
>CANXYC010650488.1:0-14724 GCA_948193065.1 Aleurites moluccanus | reverse complement strand
CCCCTGAAAATTTAGTAAACCTAAGGATGTGAAACCACAAAAAAGAAGAGATTCATCAAGGTTTTTTTCAATTTGATTAAGGCAGTGTGCTCTGTTCATGATGGCTAACAATATCACGCAAATTATATAAAAATTGGAGAAAACCAAGTCAATTATCGTATTGACGAATCTTGAGTCTGCCACTAGATGGTTAATGGACTTAAAAATATATTGTAAATCTAATCATAAAAAATTATCCATAAATATATAATTTGCAGTGCTGAAAGTTATCTCACAATTAATTAAATAATCTGTGAAAAGATAAAGAAAGTTATTTTTAGTGGTTGACAATAACATCATACAAGAAATAAGAGTGTAAAGAAGTTCAAATTCTAACAATTCTAATCCCAATTGAAATCATTTCAATTGAAATGATTTAAAATAACAAGTTAAATTTAAATATTATAATATTTAATTTGAGTAATTTTCTAAATGGAATGTCTAAATCTTCAAGTAATTTTAAATATTTTATGTGAATATAATAATATTTTAAGGTCATTTCAGATTTAATTAAATATTAATAAATATACATATAAATTTTTAATTTAATATTAATCTGAACTAAGTCAAAATTGGAGTTTAAATATAAAAAATAAAATTTGATTCCAATCAAATTAAATTTCAAGTAATATACTATATTTATTTGAACAACTTCATTACACTGCATTTTATTTTTTTACTTTTTGAATCATGGGCTTGAATTTTGAAGTTAAAAAATAATAATTTGCTTTTTTAAAATCATAAAGGACATTACTTATAATTATATAATGTGAGCTTTTGGACTTCTCATTGATGCAGTAGGCTAAACCAAAGATGGTATTATTATAAGACACTGAACCCACAAAGTTCCTCATTTCAGTAAACAATATTCGATGCTAAATGATCTAACCAACTTTACAAGTGTTTTGCAAGCAAAACAGATTACTATCAAATTTAAATTTAAAGATGAGTTAAAGGATTTTAAGAGAGAATATAAAGATAATTAAACTTTATATTTGCATCTTCTTAAACAAGTATGAGAATCATAAAATACTAAATAGAATAAAGATCCTTCATAAAGAGGAAGAACAAGTTACACTGATAAAATATAACACAAGCTCACACTAAGAAAAACAAATTACAGCTCAAAAAAAAAAAAAAACATGAAGCATAACAGAAGCAATGCTGGGGATGTTACAACTACTTTTGAAGCAAACTCATCATCATTTGATTATTTGTCACATGTACCTAACAAGATAGAAAATTCAACACAAATTAAAAACCTTGTTAATTATAAAAAACATAAAACAAATCTGAAACAATAAAGACATTCTATTTCGAAACTTACCTTTAACATTCAATTATATTGACTAGTTTCTTCTTCCATAAAATTTAGTTTTCTTTTTAAGCATTTTGGCCCTTAGATGATACCCTTCACATTCAACCATCCTCACAAACCATGCAGGTTTTCTTGTTTTAAACACAAGGCATCCGACTGTGAGACCAAATACTACTCCACATGCATACCCTGTGAAAACAGATTCCCAACCAAATCCAGTTCCAGACTTTGAATCATCTTCCTTTGATGGATTTACATGTTGCTTTTCATCACCGATACATTCTTTTTCTAGTGGAAATCCACATAATCCTAAGTTTCCTTCATATGAAGCATTATCAAATGTATTGAACTGGCTTCCTGTAGGTATAGGTCCTTCAAGTTGGTTATCTGAAACGCGAAAAACTTGAAGAAATGTTAACTCTACCAACTGTGTTGGAATCCTTCCAGTAAGCAAATTTGAGGAGAGATCTAATGATTCCAAACTTCTCAAATTCCTAATTGATTGTTGAATGTTACCTGTGAGGGAATTATGAGAAAGATTGAGCAGTTTAAGTGATTTAAGTTTCCCAATTGATTGCGGAATCTCCCCTGTGAATTTATTGCTTGACAAATCAATAGTTGTGAGCATTGTTTGGATTTTCACCAACTTAATCTCTAACCCTTTCAATGTCAATTCCACTGAATAATCATAAAGGAAATTTGTTTCTCTCATGTATTCCATATATTGATCAATTTTGATCATTGCCTGAAAACTGTCAAAATATTTTGTTGGCAAAAGTCCAATGAAGTTGTTGTTGGAGAGGTCAAACATTCGTAGCTTGGGAAATGAATCGTTGGAATTTGAACTTCTTATTGAGCCGTAGAGTTTATTTGAATGAAGCATAAGAATTTGCAGTTTTGGAAGACTTTCAAGAAAATAGGGAAATGTGTCATCTATCTCATTGTTGCCAAGATCTAAAATTTCCAAATTTGTACAATTGATGATAGATAGTGGTATTCCCCCTTGTAACTTATTGCCATTGAAGTTCAAATATCTCAAGCCCTTACCCTTTGAGAATGTTGAAGGGATATTTCCCAAAAATTTATTCATACCTAGATGCAACACAGAGAGTCTATTGCTGAAATTTCCCAAACACTGTGGAATGAATCCGCTTAAGCTATTATTGGATAAGTCTAAAATTATGAGGGACTGGAGTTTGCAAACTGAAGGAGAAATCTCTCCTGTCAATTTGTCATTAGATGAAAGAACAAGAACTTCCAACTTGAGAAGATGGAAAATTGAATTGGGAAGTGGTCCACACAACTTGTTATAGCTCAAATCAATGTAGTACAAGGAATTGTTTCGAAATTGACCTATAGGACCGAAAAGTTGGTTGTTTTTAAGGGACAAGTACTTTAAATTTGGTAGCGTAAATAAGGAGGATGGTATACTTGCATTGAGAAAATTATCAGATAAATCAAGGTAAGTTAAACTTGAAAGACTACCTAATTTAGAAGGAATTGGACCGCTGAGACTGTTGTTGTTAAGAAATAAAGAATCAAGCTGCTTAAGTTGTGTTAACGAAGATAGTATCTGCACACTGAAATGATTAGACGAGAGATCCAATGAAGTGAGATATTTAAGGTTTCCAAATGAGGATGAAATCTGCCCACTGAAATTATTAGATGAAAGATCCAAGGAAATGAGATTTTTAAGTTTTCCAAATGAAGATGGAATCGACCCACCAAAATTATTATATGAAAGATCTAAGGAAATAAGATTTTTAAGTTTTCCAAATGAAGATGAAATCGACCCACCAAAATTATTATATGAAAGATCTAAGGATTGGAGGGAACTACTCCAATTAGACTTTGGAAGAGAGCCAGTAAGGTTCTCGTTGCTTGATAAATCAAGTATTTGGAGGTAGGGTCTTTGAAGAATATTACCTGGGAATTCTCCTTGCAATTTACAATTCCGGAGTCTGAGAGATGACAAAGAAGATGACAAATTCATTAGGGAATTAAGTGCTACCAAAGACATATTTACTCTATTCAAACTGAATTCCCTTAGCTTGCTTAGATTTTGAACAAGCTTGTTAAAAGTATCGGTTTCTAATGCAAGATCATTTAAAGAGAGATCAAGTGAAATCAAATTTGATAGATGAGAGATTTCAAATGGAATTTTACCATAAAAAATAGAGAAATTTAAATAAAGATTTTTCAGATTTAAAAATTGGCCAAATCGAGATGAAATTTGAGAATCATTGAAATTATTATCAGAGAGGTCAAGTTTTTGAAGATTTTTAAGGAAGAAAAGAGAATTATTGGAATGAAAGGTACCATAAAGCATACTGGAAGAAAGATTAAGCTCAATTACATTACCAGTTCTCAAGTCACATTTGACTCCATCCCACAAACAACAATTTGTACCTTCTTTCCAAGAATCGGTCTTGGGATAAGGAAGAACATATGGAGGATTTCCATATGAAGCATAACTATTAATAGAAAAGGAATTTTTGAATTGGAGCAAAGCATGGCTGTGTTCATGGTGGCACAATAGTTTGGAATTATTATTGGAAGAGACAGTAACTGAAAAAGTAGCTTGAAATTGGAAATGAAATAAAAGAAGGCAGAGAAATTGAGTGAACCAAAATAAACAATCCAAACCCATTATGTTTTACAAGACAAAAAAAATTAAAATCTAAAATGGAATTGACAAAAATACAAATGAGCATGAATGGTATTTATAGAGTAATTTATTGCGCGTTGGAATGATAGTTAACATCTTAAACAATATTTGGAGACTCACAAAAATCTAAATGAGCATTAATATATAAGTCAATATTTCAAACTTTTATTTTCTTCATACTGGGAGGATAATATGCAATGCTTAGATTAATTATAATTTTCATATTTATATTTATTTTCATGAAAAAACTGTGCGCTAAATCTTTAAAGAAATAATTGCAGAAACAAAAAAAAAAAAAAAGACTAGAAAAAAGGACAAAAAAGGGGCTATGGAAAAGGGACCCAAAACCAACCGACATGGAAGCCGAAGAGAACAAGACAAGCACAACTATTAGTATAATTTTATTTTTGTTACATGACCCTTTTAAAATTTTAAAGTATGTAAAATAATATTTTGATTTATTTATTTTTTTTTAATTTTAGTTTACCATTTTAATTAAAAAAGAGAAAAAATAACAAAAATAAAAAATAAACCGCAACAAAGAAAAGCAAAAAGAGATTTTTCTTATTTATATATATAATTGAAATAAAAATGAATTTTTGGTTTAAGTTGAACCTATATCTTTCTTAGCTATTCAATTGGTTTAAAAATTAATTTTTTTTTTTTAAATTATGGTCTCATTTGAGTTTGCATTTGGTTATGCCCTTCCAACGATTGATAAATTTATTATTAATTATTAGCTATTAATATGTTTAATGATAATTAAAAAAATATTTTTATTTTTATTTAAATATTATTTTATTATTTTTAAAAGGATAATTTAACCTTTTTATTTAAATAAGTAGGAGTTCAATTGAAGTTTTTCTAAACCGCTACTGTTTGACTACCTAACTGTTAAAAATTATTATTAACCAAACGAATTTGATACAATTTTTATAATCTAAAAACTCACAACTATATTAAAAAACTTTATGCAACTCCCACTATATTTTTGTGTTGATTTTTATTAATACTAATAACATTTGCTTTTCTATTGCATTTTTGTGAAAGTTTATTTTGTGCTACGATAATTAACAGACTAAAAATGTGAATTATTGTATTTATGCAAGTTAATTTCAATAATTATTTGTATTTAGTTAATTAATTTTAAACCCTGAATTAAATTTATTTAATTTTAGTTTATAACCAGATTAATTTTTTACTTTATTATTTCTAAAATAAAATGAATATATGAGCCTCTTAATTTAAAAAATTATTACTGTTTCTTTTTTTTTTTTCTGTCCTTTTTTCATTTGGTTATTGTGTGTATTTATTTATTTATTTTTTTGCAGGTGCTGTTTTCCATTTTCATTTTTCCAATTAATTTCACTCTACTTTTTTTAAATTTTCAAATAAAAGAAATTCAATTTTCAATAAAAAAAATTTCATCTTAGGTTAAAATATAAAAAAAATAAGTGTATTAAATAAATAATAAGGAATAAGTATTTAAGAAAAATTTCATATTTTTAAAATTAATGTGCAGGGTGTCTAACATTTTTCATATGTATTTATAATTTTTGAACATGAATTTTTATTTAACAAATCAATTTTTAAAAATTTCTAACTAAATATTTAAAAAAAAAAAAATCAATAAGTAACAATTCTATTTTTACCTATTTATTTTTCTATAAAATTTAATATTTTTTTTTTTGCCAACTTTTCGTGGTGTTTCCTTTTAAGGAAAAGTTCACAAACAATTGTTGAATGTTTGGTAATTGGATATTTGAAATTAGAGGTAGATTATAAAATGACAAATAAGAACATTATTTTATATATTATAATTAATTTTAAGTACATAAAATTAATAATTTAACATCACACATAAAATCTAAGAGAAAATACACTAAAATATTTTGTGAATTGATACTAAACGAATTCAGGAGCTGAGTTTTTTTTTTTTTTTGACACTTTAATACTACTTAGTTTACGCTGTTACATATGCCAAATTTCCTAACATTTTACTTAATTCAAATTTGACGGTTTTAGACAATTTGACATAAAGTGTATATAACAGCATAAATAACAGGGTATTTTTAGTGTACTTTCTCCTAAAATATATTAATAAAAATATTATATATTTTAATTAATTTGTATTCTATTATATGAATGTATGTAGATTTGAAAATATTTAAAAATTAAAATAGTGATTTATATATTTATTATTTAATAGTAAGTATTTTCATAGATATTTTAAATTTTAAAGATATTTTTAGAAAAAAAAAACACTAATTTTTGAGTTGAAAAGTTAACTTTTAGTTATAATTTTAAATTTTAATAGTTAAAAATATAATAGTTAATTTTTAATTTTCTTATTAAATATTTTGCATTTGTGATTGAGTGTTGAACCGTTGAACACTCTATTATTAAAAATAAAATCAAATGAATACTAATTAATGAGTAATGACTTTTACATAAATTTCTAAAGTATCGTACACGAAATACTTGAAAATATTTATGCAAGTTTTTTCAAATCAATGTTGCTCTTAATTTTCAAGTCATTTGAACTTTAATTGCAGTCTAGCATTGCATAAGTCACTGTCTCAATCTTGATTTGTCTCAAGTCAGTTGCAATATTTGATTTTGTTTAAAATTATAATTGCTTGACAAAAACTTTTTTTGAAAGTTGAATATTTGTTATTGTAGTCATATATAAGTCTAATGATTAAAACGGAAATTATTACTTTTGCACGTTTTAGGAAAAAGACTGAATAATCTAATGTCAACTGAAGTGTAATAGACTACAGGAATCAAAGACTAGAATAAGATTAAATTTAATAGTTAATATGATATAGGAAGTTTCGCATTCATTGTGAAAATAAAAAATAAAAAAATTATAATATAAAGGAAAATTAAATTAAAATAATATAGATTACATTTAAATTGAAATTTTTAAAATTTATAAAATTCGTTAAAATTTATAAAATTAAATACTTAATTTTTTATTTTATAAATTTATATAATTTTACCTGTTTGCTATAAAAATAAAACTCATAGATTTTATTGGTATTTTTATAATAAAAAAGTAATCTATAAAATTTTTCATTCATTAAAATAAGAAATTTCTCAAAATTCCAACTCCTATATAAAATTTTAAAAACCCTAAAATGAAATATTATAATGGATAATAGATTTTAGATAATTCATTAATTTTGACTACTTATTTTACTTACCAAATAATAAATTTTGATAACATCCATAAATTTTCTCAAATTTTTCATCCAAATTCTATCAATCCAAATATAACCTTAAGTTATTTTATATTTAAAATAAATATTTTTTTAATATTAATTTTATAATAAAATTTAAATCTTGATAACTACTTTTAAAATAATTTCATCTTACCATTAAGCTAAGATATCAATTTATTTTTAAGGCAAACCTAATCAATTATACTTTACCTCAAATTACCATCAATATTTTGAGTTTTGTAGTTGACATATTAATTATATGTTAATTTTACTTTTGCCCTTCAAATTAATATGAAAATGTTATATTATTATTTTCAATTTATGTTAAAATTTTGAAAGGATTTTCTTTATATCAATCAATGATTTGTCTCTTTTAATGCATCTCATTGCTACATCAATGAAAAAATTCTTACATATTCCAATAGGAAAAATCAATTATGAGAGGATATTTTGTTTTGGAGACCTTAAAATTTTATTTTTCTGTATTCAACCCTCAAATTCTTTTTTATTTTTCATGTTGAAAATTTTTGGATGATAAAAAAGAAAATTTGAAACATTAATTAAAATATTAAAAATTTATATTAATTTTCTTTATGAAAATTATTGAAGTTACAAAAGAGAGTATCAACCCAAATAATTTACAGTATTAAAAGTTATTTCAGAACTAATTGATCAATAATTGGTTAAGGGATAATCAAAGTTATTGAAAGTTATTTCAGAACTAAAAACGGATGACTTGTCTCTTTCAATGCATCCCAATTACTACTCCAATGAAGACTGTATATATATATATATATATATATATATATATATATATTCACCACAGTTAATTTTGATAAATAGTAACAAAAGAATTGAAAGTTAATTTGATAAATGGTAGAAAATAATTATGGAAGTAATGAATTTTGATTTTGTGACAAAAGTTATGTCATAAATTGAGAGTTTAAAGCTTGAAATCCTAGTTAAAATTTATTGAATAAGATATCATTAAAAGATATAATTTCTGTTTAAAGTTTAAATCATGATTTGATAATTTTTTTTAAAATGACTTAAATAGGATTTTGGTAATAATAGATCAGAGATATTATTATCATCATTGTGAATATATATACATATCTTTTCAAGTCAATGCCTTTCTTAAATTCTATTTTTTTTTTTTTAAATTTTATTTGCAGTCTAACATTGCATATATGATATATCATTCTAACATTGTATATATGATATATCACTGTCACAATCTTTGTTTTTTCTTCTTCCAGTTAAAAGTAAGTAATAAAATCTTGATAGTTATTAATTCAAAACAATCAATGACTCGTCTCTTTCAATGCATTCCAATTGCTACTCCAACGAAGACTTTTTATATATATTATATTCCATAATTAATGTCACACCCCAAAATCACTGGTGCAACGGTCCTAGGGCAAGGGTAGACATAAGGCCACCATACACCCGTAGAACTCTTAGTTAACCTGGATCAAACATACAACACATACTAGCATCATGTCAAACAACCATATCTTATATATCTCATCAACCTGATATGACATTTTCTCTTGTTCTTTACCAATCAAAAGATAATTCTAACATTAATATGAAACAAAGGAAACTCTATAATACCATCCATGGCAATAAAAGAATAAGCAACATCACACACATTTACGGAATTTCTAAGAGTATACTTCTCATAGACATGAATACATATATATAATTCAACTATTATCCAAAAATATTACATAAAAGAGTCTTCTTGTGGAGAAGGAAATCAAGAAGCTCTATCTTTAGGATTAACTCTCTCTCGAACTAAGCTAGAACCTGAAATCTACAGAAGAATGGTGAGCTTTCAACTCAGTAAGATGTGAACAATCAGAATGAATAACATATATAGAATACTTAAATAGCAAATCTTGAACATGTACCAGGATACTAGAAAGAAATCTTAACATGTACATTAATATCATAAGTGCTTACAAAGGGTAGCACCATCCAATCATTTCATAATACACATATGAATATCAAATCATGATTCTTTTTAAGAATATAAATGTCTATAAAGAATGACATTATCAAATAAACATAACATAGAACTGATATCATATCATAACATTTGGGTAGCCTTGCTACCTTCACGTGGCACATATGCTTGCGCAGGTATATGCCTCGAGTTCGTGATCCTCTCTAGATGGAACACTGATACTATACCCTATCAGCCAGGTTTCCTCTGTGCACATTGGACCAATGAATTAACTCTAATTGGAAAAAGCGTTTTATAATATATGTTCCGTGATATACAAATCATGTATTGGTTCAACAATAATTAAAAGTGATCAAGAGATCACAACATATAAATAACATATCATATTATGCATAACAAAGACTTATTAGTGAACTTGGTCCAAGGAAAATAATCAAGTCATTATCAATATTCAAAGATTCTATTTAAGGAGGGTTTTAATAAATTGAATTCATATATATATATATATATATATAATTTAGCAAAAATTCATATATGGAGAATCATATACATGAAACATATATATATAATTTAGCAAAAATTCATATATGGAGAATCATATATATGAAACAAAATTCACACTTACCTCTTAGCATTAAAAAACTTTCTAGTCAAGCTCAACTCTTGCTCAAATCCAAAAAATCCTTAATTCCTTGAGTTCTCTTTTCCTACATAAAAATCTCCCAAATTTCAAAATTTAGGGTTTTCTCAAAACAATCATATAAAATAATCTTTCATAAATTCTAAGCTCCTTAGAATTTCTATAAACAAATTCTAGCATTAATTTAACTATTAATAAAGGATGAATGATAGTTATAAAGAAAAACTACTATTCACAATATTATTCATCCAAAAATCATAAATCCTCATACTACTAAATCTATCCATAATTATTAGTTATTAATGCTCATAAAAGATCACCCACAACTTAAAAATAATTATTCTAGCTAACAAAAAACTTAACTCAAGCTAGAGAGAAGATTTGAGAACATTATCTTATTTTCTTCTCCAAAGAAATTTTGAAGAATTTAGTTTAAATTAATGCTCTTAGTCTGTAATTTGTATTTTCTAGAATTAATAAGGCTTAATTGGAGTATTAAAACTTTAGAAATGAAGAAAAATGACTTCTGGTTGAGAGAAATAGGAAATAGAAAAGAAGAGAGAGGAAGAAAGAAAGAAGAGGAAAAGGAAGTGAAAAAGCTACTGCCAAATAAATCCCGAGTTTACTATTCACGCTGTTCACGGTTACTGTTCACATGCAATGTTCATAGTTGCTATTGAAGTGTACTGTTCATGGTTACTGTTGAAGTGTACTATTCATATGCACTGTTCACGACATAAGCTGAAAAATTCACTTCGGTAGTACATGTTAAACCAGCTCTATCTTGAGCTACAGAAATCTAAATGTCTCGATTATTTCTTCTACTTAAACTAGACACGTAAGACTACAACATGTCCTAAATTATATCTTTAAAGCCTTGAATATAAATTTGCAAAATTTTGCACAAATACAAACTCTAAAATTCAAATCAAAACAAGCAAATCTCACTTCCAAAACAAATATTACATAACAAATCTTATATACATTATTACAAGAATTTCAGAATACATACAAGCAAAAAAAATCTCAGGTGTTACATTCTCCCCCCTTAACAAAATTCATCCTCGAATTTAAAGAATTTACCTTAAACTTGAAATAGGTAGGGATACTTAGCTTACATGTTCAACTCACTCTCCCAAGTGCATTCTTCCATAACTTAGTTCTTCAATAAGACTTTAACCATTGCTATCTATTTGTTCCTTAGCTTCTTAATCATCCTATCAATAATGGCTACTGGAACCTCTTCATAAGTCAAGTCTTGTTGGAATTCTACCTCTTGAGCTTGCAACACATAGGAAGGATTTGCAACATATTTTCGAAGCATGGAAACATGAAAGACTGGATGCATATTGTCCAAATGAGATGGCAATGCTAATCTGTAAGATATTTCTCCAACTTTATCCAACACCTCAAATGGCCCAATGTACCTCGAAGATAGCTTGCCTTTCTTATCAATAGAACTTCTTTCATAGGTGAGACTTTCAAAAACACTAAGTCACCAACCATGAAATGAAGATCTTTTCTCTTAGGATCGGCATAGCTCTTCTGCCTACTAAAACCAGTCTTCAATCTTTCTCTGATGATAGGGACATTTTCTGCTATATACTGAATTAATTCAGGTCCTTCAACATGCTTCTCTCCTACTTCATCCCATAATAAAGGAGATCTACACTTTCTACCATACAAAGCCTCATAAGGAGCCATCTTGATGGTAGAATGGTAGCTATTATTATAGGCAAACTTTATCAAAGGCAAATGCTTATCCCAATTACCTCCAAAGTCTAGAATGCACATTCTCAATATGTCTTCTAGACTTTGGATGGTCCTCTCTGATTGCCCATTTGTCTGGAGATGAAATGTTATGCTGAAATCAAGCTGAGTACCCAAAGACTCTTGTAGCTTCTGCCAAAACCTCGATATGAACTGAGCTCTTCTATCAGAGATAATAGAAACTGAAATCCCATAGAGTCTTACTATCTCATCAATATACATCTGTACATACTGAGAAGCTGTGTAGGTTATCTTAACTGGCAAGAAGTGAGCTGACTTGGTCAATCTATCCACAATTACCTAGATCGAGTCATGCCCACTTGAAGTCCGTGGCAACCCTACAACAAAGTCCATAGTTATCCTTTGTTACTTCCATTCTGGCAGTGACAACTGTTAAAGTAGACCTGAAGACTTCCGATGCTCAAATTTAATTTGCTGACAAGTCAAACATCTTGCCACAAGCTCTGCCACATCCTTCTTCATCCAACTCTACCAGTATGAACTCTTCATGTCACGGTACATATTTGTAGTACCTGGATGAACACTATAGCTGGAATGATGTGCTTCCTTAAAAATCACATCAATTATACCTTCGATTGCTGGAACACATACTCTACTATCAAGTCTCAACATGCCATCTATCATAGCAAAATCTGGAGCTTTCTTTATTCCCACATCTCTCTTCAACTTCACAAACTGAGGATCTCTATCTTATGCCTCTCTGATCCGATCACTAAGTAATGACTTGACTTGGAAACATGCTAGAAGCACTCATGTATCTGACAAGTCAAAACTGATCCCCACATCATGCAAACTCTGCATCTCACTCTCCAAAGGTCTCTTACACGATTGAATATGGGCTAAGGTACCCAAAGACTTCCTGCTCAAAGCATTCGCTACCACATTTACCTTTCCTGGATAGTATAAAATCTCACAATTATAGTCTTTAAGTAACTCTATCCATCTCCTTTGCCTAAGATTTAGGTCTTTTTGCTGAACGATATACTTCAAGCTTTGATGATCTGTAAAGATCTCACATTTTTCTTCATACATATAATGTCTCCATATCTTCAATGCAAAGATAACTGCAACCATTTCAAGATCATGAGTCGGATAATTCACCTCATGCTTCCTTAACTATCTAGAAGAATAAGCTATTACCCTACCATGCTGCATAAGCACACAACCAAACCCTACTCTCGAAGTATCACAATACACAGCATAACCTCCTTCACTTGATGACAAAGCTAACACAAGTGCCTTGGTGAGACAAGTCTTTAACTTATGGAAACTCCCTTTACATGCATCTGTCCATTGGAATTTCACTAGCTTCTAAGTAAGCTTAGTCAAAGGAACTGCAATCTTGGAGAAATCCTGAATAAACCTTTTATAGTAGCCTACCAAACCCAAGAAACTCTTAACTTCTAAAACATTGGTGGGTCTAGGCCAACCAAGAATGGCCTATACTTTCCTTGGGTCAAACTTGAGTCCATCCTTGCTCACAGCATGTCTAAGGAAACAAACATTCTCAATCCAAAACTCACACTTTGAAAGCTTAGCAAATAACTGATGCTCTCTCAAAATCTGTAATACCATCCAAAGATGTTCTTCATGCTCTTCCTCAAATTGAGAATATACAAGAATGTCATCTACAAACACTATGACAAACTTGCCCAAAAATGGCTCGGAGATCCTATTCATGAGATCCAAGAAAGAAGCTGGCGCATTAGTCAATCCAAAAGGCAACTCTAGAAACTCATAGTGACCATATCTCATTCGGAAAGCAGTCTTAGACACATCTTCATTATGAATCCTCAACTGATGGTAACCAGACCTCAAGTCTATCTTGGAGAAATGACTAGCACCCTGCAGCTGGTCAAACAAATCATCTATCATTGGCAAAAGATACTTATTATGAATGGTGATCTTATTGAGTTTTCTATAATCGATATATAGTCTCATAGATCCATCCTTATTTTTCACAAAGAGTACAAGAGCATCCTAAGGAGAACTGTTGTGTCGAATGAATCTTTTGTCAAGCATATCTTGCAACTGAGTCTTTAATTCTCTTAACACTACTGGTGCCATACAGTATGGAGGAATAGAAATCGAACTAGTACCAAGAAGCAACTCAATACCGAACTCAATTTCTCTATCCGATGGCAACCCAAGTAAGTAATCGGAAATACATCCGGAAACTCACTAATAACAGGAATCTGCTACAAGTCTTTCACTTCCTTGCGAGTATCACAAATGTATGCAAAGTATCCTTGACAACATTTCCTCATCAATCTCCTCGCCCTGATAGCAGATATCACATTATAGGGTACTTCACTACTTTCCCCTTGAAACTCAAATTCCTCACCCGAAAGTGGCTTAAACACTAACTTCTTCTTATGACAATTTATGGATGCATAAAATTTAGACAACCAATCCATGCCCAAAATCATATCAAAGTCAAGCACTGACAATACAATCAAATTTGACTCTAAACTTTTACCATCTATGCTAATTACATAAAAGTGTTGAACCTCTATCTCTTCCTCGAAAGGAGTAGATAAAACCAAAGTATTGTCAGTGATATTATCTATCCACCAAAATCAAAAGGAAAAACCCATTTTATTAACTATTTAATTTCCTCCCCTTTTTCTTTCACCCTTTAAATCATTCACAAACATACAACCGAGATGCACTGTATGTAGCCCCAAAATTTAAAGTTCTAGTTCGACGTTATGTATTGCAATTTTTATCCATGAAGCAGACATATATATTTCAAGAAACAACTCTAATTAGACCTTGGAAAAAGCCAGTGATCAGGTCTTCATGCCATATAATTAAAGCAAGTTTTTGCGAGTATGGTCGTTGTAATGTGCTAGCAGCTTGGAATTCCCCTAAAAATTCATTAAACCTAAGGATGTGAAACCAAAAAAAAGAAGAGATTCATCAAGGTTTTTTCAATTTGATTAAGGCAGTGTGCTCTGTTCATGATGGCTAACAATATCACGCAAATTATATAAAAATTGGAGAATACCAAGTCAATTATTGTATTGACTAATCTTGAATCTTCCACTAGATGGTTAATGGACTAAA
>CANXYC010650415.1:0-17264 GCA_948193065.1 Aleurites moluccanus | reverse complement strand
CATCACTAATTCATCAATTCAATATTCAAAGTTTCTCACAAACCCTATAATTTAGGGATTTCCATTATTTAAAGTTAATCTAGCTAAAATAATTCTAAACCCATTCATTTCCACCCAAATACTATCTATTTAATCAATAAAAATCAACAAATAAACATATACCTCAAATGGTGCTCACGGCAGAATTTCTCTTTGCTGTCGCTGCCACTTTTCTAGCTCCTCTATTCACGAGCTAGGGCAGGAAAGGATGAACACAGGTATATATATATGATTTCTACAAATTTCTCCAGAAAAAATGTGAAAATCTGATGAAGAAGACGATGAACAGTGTTCGGTTTTAGAGCAACAAGAAACTCGCTGTGAACGTTGAAAAGAAAGAAATGGCTAAGTGTTCATGCTGCTGCTTATAAATAGGCTACTGCCTAAGTTGCAAATCCCGGTTATTGTGCACTTACTCGTCCAGCCTTGCTAAAATTCAATTTACTGGTCCAGCTAGCCAATTGCCGGCTCACCAGACCCAGCTCGCCAATCTTAGCTCGACAATGTTTCTTTGCATTGCTGGCTCGCCTTAGCCAGTTCGCATATGCCGGCTCGCACATGCCTTTTCGCATTGCTGGCCCGCACATGCCTTTTCGTTATTCCCAGCTTGTCAATGCCTCTCCGCATTGCCGGCTCGCATATGCCTCTTCGCATATTCCTCTTCGCTATCTCACCTCGCACTTCTTCTTCGCGAGGCCAGCTCGGTAAGACCTCTTCGCAAGGCCAGCTTGGCATTGCCTCTTCGCAAGGCTAGCTCGCTATTGCCTCTTCACAAGGCCAGCCCGCCAATGCCGGCTGGAAACCCTTAACCCAGTTTTCACAGAATTTCGCTGAAGACTCAAATTCTCAATTTCTTTAACACTTAGCATTTTCTCACTCAATTTCAATAACTTAATCAATATTTCTCCCAGAATGTCCATACTCATTTTCTATCATTATCATAAGTAATTAATAAGTAAATATTTATAATTATTTCAAAATTAATTAATTAAGCCAATAAAATAAATTTATACTCAAAATATACACAAAGATTGTTTAGGAAAATAATGGGTGTTACATTTACCTTCTCAATCGCTCATTTTCTCTTATTAATTCTTCATTCAATGCTTCCATATTTTTCCCTACTTCCTCTTCTTCCACTTCAATTATTCTTCTTACTTGTGGCGATTCAGCATACTCAGCTCTTCCTGGTGATATCTGAGAAGCTGCCTCAACCTCCAATCTCTTGTCAAGTTAAGGGGTCCCCGCCTAGCAAGCTCCCTATGAATAACACCTCTACCTCATCCTCTCCCTCTTAGACGTCCCCTTAGCGACATTTTACTACAACAAAATCACAAGAACATAGATTAATTAATGGTACGCAGAAGACACACATGATAAATAACTTACAATTGACGATACAAGAATTTCTATTGCTCCATGGTTCACTTATATCCTATGACACACATACGTTATTAATTATGTTTTAATTTAATTCTTACTTTGATACCAACATTGTCAAATCCCCCACTTCAGGAGATATGACGGTCCAAGGGTATAGAAAAAACAACAAGGTTTTCTTTATATTTTCTACTCTAATCCTAGAACCTACTTATCCCTCCCTTCAATATACATCAAATTTGCAGAAAACAACACTCCCAAATGTTCTCCTTATACCCTCTACTCCATTTTAACAATTCAATATACAAAGCATTTCAATAATTATCAACACAATACTCACATTTCATATAGGTAAATTAAGTTATCACATTTTAGTATACTAGAATTAATTATACAACTATTACTTTCTATTGTATATACAACTCAGATTCTTTATACAAAAACCATAGAGCTTTTATTGAGTTCAATACCAAAAGCTGAGACAATACATAGATAAATGTGGTTCGCAGCAAAGGAAGACTATAACTGGAATCGCGTTTATCTATTGATTTCTTGAAAAGAAAAACAACCACCTTACTTGTAAGACTTGGTTCTCACAAGAAAGGTTTAAGAATAACAATGTAGCAATAAAATTAGTTATCACAAAGGAATACAATAATATAAATTAGCGATTGGAGTTAGGCACAATAAACATATCAATCTGATAGGTGATTCGTTCAATATGAATATAATGAATAAATAATCAAATCGGGAAATATTGAACACAAGTTTCAAGGTTATAAGATATCAATATATCAATGTAGAAAATATTAATGAATCAGTGTTTTAGTAATCGTTAGCAATAACAAATGATAAATCTAGTAGAGGCTACAATATGGTAGCATGCCTGTTAATAAAGTCATATGATCGATCAAATCGCATGGTTAGGACCTTACCCCTCTCCTAGCTGGGGATGATAATGTAATCTTGTGCATAAGTCTGATGATATTATATCTACTCCATCGGATGAGTAGTTCCATTATTGCTGACATTTGAATTTCATATACAATGAATAATGTTTGACAATTGAATTCAAGGGTTAATTCAACAGTACTATTATAAACAAGAAGTTTCAATAACCAAAACAAAGGGTTTGACACTCATTTAGGAGCAACAATGAACAATGTACAACTAAAATTCATTAGCCATCAATGAGCAACGTGGTAGTATTCACAACAAATTAATTTGTGTTTAAACACAAGTAAGAGAACGTATATATGTTACTCACCTCTAAAATACAAAAAGAAGAAGTGACTTCTTCTCCTGGCAAAGACAAAATGGATGATCTGACTCCTTACTTTTCTTTTCTTTTCGTTTCCTTTCCTTCTTGAAGCTACAACACAAATGGAATATATTTTAGCACTAAACCAACATTCAATTACACAATTCTAAAGTTAATTTTGTAAAACCTTTTGATTCTTAACTTTTAGTTTTTGGCAGCCCTGCTTCTTTTATTCATATCTTAAGTTATATATATCCAATTACTTCAATTCATTTTTCTACTTAAACTAGATATTTGAGTTTATAACATATCTAAAAATTAGATTTTTCTAGATCTATAAAATTTATAGTGAAATTTTGAATACAAATTTAAAATCTAAAATATATCCTGCAACTTCTACCTGGATACCCCCTAACTCTTCTGCTTATAAGTCACTTTGAAAATTTCCATTTTCTTTTCTGTTTTCAGAAGATTTTATCTAAGATATAGGGGAAGATTTTTTATGTTTTGAGTTTTCCCTGAATCAGACCTTAAGGTCCTTAAAATTGCAAAAATCAGTAGCTCAGCACAAACCCTAACCCGAGTCAGTCTTACTCAATGATCTATATCTTTCAACACAATAATAATTTAACAAAACTTCCTAATTAGAAATAATCTAGACATGTAAATATACAACTTTTATATTTTAAGAATCTTCAAATTCCAACTCTAAGGGTACGAAAACTCAGCACCAAGATTCTGTGAAGTCACAGGAAATTTAAAATTTCAAAGATTAGCTTCTAATTTAACTTCCTTTCACCAATTAAACCTCTAAAGTATCATTTAAACTCATTAAATTGAATTATGAAGTTGGATAAGAACATTACCTCTTGAAGTCTTGAACAAAATTTTCCTTAAATCTCTAACAATTTTGAAGAAGAGAAACTTTGAAAAGGAAGATGTGGAATAATAAATTGAATAAAATTTTGAGAAATTGTTATGGTGAAATTTTGGCCAAGAGAAGAGGAAGAAGAAGAGGATAATAATTTTTCTTCTAATTATATTTATTTATAATAATTACTATCTAATTAGAATTTTGCAGGAAAAGAAAATTTAAGAAAATAAAAAGGAAAATGAATTTAACTCATTTTATGTCTAAATTAATTTAAATAAAATTAAACAAATTTATTTTGGTGCATAAAACTCTATTTGGCAGGCCATCTTACACCAATTATTATTTTTTTAATTATTATAATTATTGGTCAAAATTTGACTCTATTTCTCCAAAATTACAAAATTATCATTTTCTTCTTTTTTTTCTTTTATCTCTTTTTTTCTCTACTAAAACATCTAGATTTTATTAATTTCACTCAATTATATTTTTAATTTATAAATTATTCATATGATTTGAGGTGTGCAAAGAAAAATTGGATAAAAGAATGCTTTAGAATTTATTAAAAATCAAACACCGAAGAGTGTGTAAACTTAGATTTTTCCTTTAGGTCTTTTAATTTATTTAACTAATTAACACTCTTTCTAATTTTATTTAATCCTCTAATTATTTTTCTAAGATGCCAAACTACCCAATTTAGGTTATATGTAATTAATTCTAAGCAATGCAACTTCTAAAATTTATGAAAAATCGCCTATCGATATTCACTTCTAGTAACTAGGTTTTAATCGTTTTAAATTTTCAATTAGGGTTATTACATTGACAGTAGATGGATTATCACTCCACTAGTAGTTTTAAATAAAAGGGGTAGGAAGCCAAGTAAAAGGAGGTTGGAGGCAGAGAAAGTTGAAAGAGTAGCATAACAGGTCAAGTTGAAGAGGAAGGGCTTGACAAGTATGATATGCTCTGTGTGTGGCTAAGTTGGTCACAATAAAAAAGCCATAGAGGAAGGAATGGAACCCTAGAGAGGTATACTGCAATATTAAGTTATGATGTGTTGATGACTTAGTAGCCCTCGTATTTAATAATTATTTTTCTTTTGCAGGCTGGACCACATGGTGAGGGAAGTGTTGTCTCAACAAGTGGTGCTGCAATGTCACGTCCCGATTTTAGAACATGACAATCCTAAGATGCAGGAATGGCCAGAGACGATCGACACCCATATAACTCTTATTCTATTCCATTTATTAACTTATTATTATCCAATTAGTCATTAAACATATATTCTATATTTTGTCACCATGTATTTTGTTATTATGTAATCTGATATTCATATGTTTATAATCATCATACATATATGCAATATTAATAATTAGCCTTCATATAATATCATATATTTATAAATACAGTCTAACTATAACCAGTTATACACAATCATGGAGCAACTAAAATATATACATGATACAATGTTCAAAATAATTACATTGTGAAAAGATAAACTGCAGTAATCCACAGAGGAAAGAGAGTCTGGATTTTGCCTTCTATTCTTGCACTGAAAAATGATAAACAACTAAAGGAATGAGTATATAATACTCAGCTAATCTAATATGCATCACTTCAAGGTAAATGTTAAGTAACATTAATTTAACAGGTAAATAATCGATAAATGGCAGGGTTGCACACCGAATTACAAAATAAAGAAAAGATAACTGAAACCAGGGTTTAGAATCAACAGACAGGTTCTCATTTCTCATATAATGCAGATAAGACAGATAATGTGTCATGAACATATGTAAACACATATAATCTCATATAATATACATAAGGCTGATCAGACACTTATGGCTAGGACAGTTAACCCTTTCCAGCTAGGGTTCATTATAATCAATATGCACATTGTCGACGGTATTTACCCGCTACCTCGTCAATGAGGAACCTCTGTCAAATCAACATATTATCCAATAAAAGAATGAAATAGATCAATGGACATCAATAGGTAGCCAATAGCTCATCAATAATCAATTGCTTTTAAATCAATTAAATGATACTGTAATTCAATAACTTGTAATCAATGGAAGGTCCATATGGAACAACAATAGGTATAACAATCATTAAAGGGTTGGTTTACAAAATGGCTATCCAAGGTCAATTGGTTGGCACAATTGGTTGGCCAATGTCACTGGTGATGATGGCATTCAAATGGTAGGCCTACGAAAGAAGCAAATGGTAGTGTCAGGATGAAGATGGAAGAATACTTGATTTCCTATGAGTTTCCAAGTGAAAAATGGATGAAGATGGAAGAATCAAGGTTGGAAGTTATGTTTTCTTAAGAAATTTGGCTTGAAAATGGTGGGTTAAGTTTGAATGGTGGTTCATCCAAAGAGTGAGAAAGGAAGAAGATGGAGCAAAAATCTTCTAAGCGTGGCTTTTATAGGTGGGAGGATTGGCAAATTACATTTTCATCCTTAAAACTTCCATTAATTAGACTTTGACCCCACAACTTTTTATAATTAATTCTGTCAATTCTGTTGAGATTCATATTTCAAAGTGGGAACCGAAATAGCTTATTTTTATCTGTAGTTTATCATCATATAGGTTTTAGAATTATTTTGGGTCGTAGACAGTGGATTTTTCAAAATGCCCCTGAAGTTTCAATTATTTACGGTTTTGCCATTCTATTGATTTTCCAACATCTTTAATATTTGTCCATACTTTCTTCACATAATTAAATATTATTATTCTTAATCTCTCATTATACAAGTATTTGTGAAAAATTAACTTTAATTAGATACTGTATTAATTTCTTAAATTTCCTATGTACCGTCGGTATTTCCGGCCTGATAGCTAAAGAAATCATTGTGCAATTATGGCAATGTTCTAGGGTATTACATTTTACCCCCCTTTAATTAAATTCATCCTTAAATTTAAAATAAATACATACCTCATTGTTGGAACAGGAATGAATACTTGGTCTTCATATCTTGTTCGTTTTCCCAAGTACACTCCTCCATTTACTGATTCCTCCATAAAACCTTTACCATAGGAATCTCCTTATTTTGCAATTATCTGACTTGTCGATCTACAATTTCTACTGGTACCTCCTCATATGTCAAATCTTCATCTACTCCAATATCTTGCAATTTCAGTACATATAACGGATTTGGCACGTACTTGCATAGCATAGAAATATGAAATACCGAATGCATATGACTTAGATTGGGTGGAAGTTCTAATAGATAAGCAACATTGCCAATCTTCTCTATGATCTGAAATGGCCCAATATATCTCGGTGACAATTTTTCCTTCTTCTCGAAGTGCATAACACCTTTCACAGGTGAGATCTTAAGGAACATGTAAAGTGAACATCTTTCTGCTTCGGATCGGCATAATTCTTCTGTCGACTGAAGGTTGTCTTCATTCTTTCTTTGATAATTGGCACATTTTCCATTGTCTCTTTAATCAACTCTAGGCCTTCCAAATGCTTCTTACCTGGTTCTACCCAACATACTGGAGATCGAAATTTTATACCATATAATTCCTCATAAGGAGCCATTCCAATCGATGAATGGTAGTTGTTATTGTAGGAGAACTCAATCAATGGAAGATACTGATCCCAATTACCTTTAATGTCTAGTACACATAATCATAGCATATCTGCTAGTGTCTGGATGGTCCGCTCTGATTGACCATCTGTCTGAGGATGGAAAGCTGTGCTGAATCGAAGCTGTGTACCTAGTGCTTCCTGAAATTTCTACCAGAATTTTGATGTGAACTGTATCCCTCTGTCAGATATTATCACCAAAGGCACTCCATGAAGCTGAACAATCTTATCAACATATAACTGTGCATACTGTCCTGCAGAATAACTTGTCTTTACTTCAAGGAAATGAGCAGACTTCGTCAATCGATCAACTATCACCCATATAGAATCATACCCTTATGAAGTGCAGGGTAAACCAACTACGAAATCCATGGTGACTTGTTCTTATTTCCACTCTGGTAACTTTATTTCTTGTAGCAACCCAGACGACTTTTGATGCTTAAATTTAACCTGCTAACAGGCTAAGCAAGAAGACATAAATTTAGCCACATCCCTTTTCATATTAGGCTACCAATAGAACTCTTTTAGATCATGGTACATCTTTGTGATTCCAGGATGTACACTATAATAAGAATAATGGGCCTTTTTCATTATCTGCTCCTGTAAGCTATCAATGTCGGGTACATATAACCGTTTTCTACATCTCAATATCCCATCCTCAACTATGAACTCTGAAGCTTTGCCATTGTGAACATCCTCTTTTAACTTATAAAGATAAGGATCTTGATCCTGAGCTGCATTAATATCATCAATCAACAGTAGCTTAACCCGAAATTGGGCAATCAGAGCCTGGTTTCGATCCTAGGATCCCACTCTAGCTCAATTCCCATATCAATTATCTCTTTCATTTCATGGATCAATGGCCTTCTGGTAATTGACATATGGGCTAGACTACCCATAGACTTTCAGCTCAATGCATCGGCAACAACATTTGCTTTACCTAGATGGTACAGGATTTCATAATCATAATCCATAAGCAATTCAATCCATCTTTGTTGCCAGAGATTCAAATCCTTTTGTTGCAAAATATACTGTAGGCTTTTATGATCCATATATATCTCACATTTAGTACCATATAAATAATGTCTCCAGATCTTCAGTGCAAAAATCACTGCTGCCATTTCTAAGTCATGTGTCAGATAGTTCATTTCATGCTTCTTTAATTGCTAAGAAGCATAAGCAATAACCCTCCTATTCTCTACAAGCACATATCCCAAGCTGACTCTAGAGGCATCACAATACACTGTGAATTTATCACCCTATGTTGGCAAAGCTAATATTGGAGCACTTGTAAGACAAGACTTCAAAGTATGGAAATTGCTCTCACATTCATATATCCATAGAAATTTCTCCTGCTTCTTGGTCAACCTGGTCAATGGAGCAGCTATCCTTGAGAAATTTTTCACAAATCCCATGTAATATCCGACCATTCCAAGAAAGCTGTGAATCTCCAAAACATTAGTAGGCCGGGGCCAATTGGCAACTGCTTTAACCTTCTGAGTATCTACCATAATACCATTCTTGCAGACAACATGGTAAAAAAAAATTACTTCAGTTAACCAGAACTAGCATTTAGATAGTTTAACATATAATTGGTGCTCCCATAGAGTCTGCAATATAGTTCTCAAATGCTCTACATGTTCCTCTTCACTCTTAGAGTAGATCAGAATGTCATCAATAAACACAATTGTAAACTTATCCAAGTAAGATTTAAATACTCGATTCATCAAATCCATGAATGCAGCTGGTGCATTAGTCAACCCGAATGACAACACCAAGAACTCATAATGTCCATACCGGGTTCTAAAGGCAGTCTTGAGCACATCTTCCTTCTTAATTCTCAACTAATGATACCCAGATCTCAAATCAATCTTTGAGAAGTGACTGGTACCCTGCAATTGATCAAATAGATCATCAATCCATGGCAGAGGATATTTGTTCTTTACAGTCACTTTATTCAACTGCCGATAGTCAATACACATCCTTAGTGAGCTATCCTTTTTTTCACAAATAATACTAGAACACCTTATGGAGAATTGCTCAATCGGATAAACCTCTTATCCAGTAATTCCTACAGTTGCACCTTCAATTCCTTTAATTCAGTAGATGCCATTCTATAAGGAGCAATGGATATTGGTTCTATACTAGGATACATATCAATCTCAAATTCAATCTCCCTCTCTGGGGGTAGCCCTGGCAAATCCTCAGGGAAGACATCTGGGAATTCTCTGACAACTGGAATACTATCAATCCCTGATAGAGCCTTTTGTACATCCACCACATGTGCCAGAAATGTTGAATAACCCTTCCTTATCATTTTTCTAGCCTGGATAACTAAAATAAGATGAATACCATTTTCACATTTTTCACCTTGTTACTCAAATTATGGTTGCCCCTCTGGCTAAATTTAATCTTCTTCTCATAACAGTCAATCACTGCACGATGGGTTGTTAGCCAATCCATACCAAGTATCACATCAAGCTCTAACATAGGCAATTCTATCAAGTTAACAAGTAGAACATTTTCATCAATTTCAATTATGTAACCTGGGTAATAATATTTTACTTCCATACTCTCCCCCATTGGTATGGTTATCTCTAATGGTATATTCATTAATTGTCTCTCTTTATTCAACTTAGGTGCAAACAGTAGTCATACAAAAGAATGTGTGGCATTCGAATCAAATAATGTTTGCGCTAACTCATTCTAAATTAGGATCATACCTGTGACTGCATTATCTACTATCCGTGTCTCCTAGGTGTTAACAGCAAAAACTCGCTCATGTCCTCTACCTACTAGGGCCTGACTACTGCTCGATGTCTGTCCTTTGCCTCTGCCTCTACCCCTACGTAGGGCCTCTCTGGTAACATTCTGACTCATTTGTACGGTTTGCTAAGACACTATTGTTAAAGGCTGCTATTCACCCCACATCGGGCAACTTTTAATAAAGTGCCCCTATTGCCCATATTTCAAATAGGCACCAGATTATTAACGACATTCCCTTCCATGCCTTCTACCATAGAAATTACAAACAGGTACACTAGGCATCTGAGTCATAGGTTTGGATGAACCCTGTGAGTAAGTAAGAGCTGACTATGTTGGAGGACCTCTGCTCTGACTTCTTCTCCTCCTTTGGTTACCTATCGGGGGTCTCTGACCAACTCTGAATACTATCTCAGTTTGTCTTGACTGAGAGCTTCCCTCCCCTCTTCTGCTCTGAGTACTGGGTCCTCCTTTCCTCTTCTGTTCTCTTTTAGCTCTCTCTAACTTGTATTTCTTCTCCATTTGGTTAGTCTTGTCAATGATAGTAGTCAGAGATGTGAATTTAGTAGCTAGCAGGGCATTATATAGTGAGGCATGTAGTCCCCTCCTAAATCTACTGATTAAATCATCCACTGTAGGAGCAATCCGAGTAGCATATCTACTCAACCTGATAAACTTATTAGCATACTCCTCAACACTCCTATTACCCTGCTCCAATTGCTCAAACTGAACAAGATTTTTGGTCTTCACCCCTTCTGTTCAAAACTCATCTATCAGGGCTTGTCTGAACTGAGCCCAAGTAAGAGGGTGATCATTGTACAACTGTGGCTCTATGTGTCTAGAAAAACAAGTCCAAGCTTTTCCCTTAAGTAACAAACCCACTAGCTCAACTACTCTGGCATTTGAACAAGGTAGCCTTCTTGCTACCTTCTTGATTTGTTTCAAAAAGTCAATAGGCTCCTCACCTCTATCACCTTTAAACTCAAGCAGATTTAGATTCAGAAAGTTGAACATACTCACTCTGCCTTCATCTATAAGCCAGCGGCCATCCTGGACTGCAGGTTCGCCATGAACAACTATTAGCTGTACTGGAGCTGGAATTAGAGCAGGTGGAGGAATGGTTGGTGTAGCAAGGGGTGGCATTGTTGGTGGTGGCATATTATGTCTTTCCCGCCTCATTTCCTAAATCTTCTTACGTAATTCCATCATTCCCTGTATTATCTCAACTCTCTAGGGGTCATCACCCATTTTGGTGTCTTTTGACATCTGTCGAGATCAAGGAGGCTCCTAGGTCTCTTCTCTGACTAGGGACTCATTAGAGGCTACCTTTGCCTCTCTAGTAACCTTTTTGTCTTTGTCGTCTATAATACGATCCCTCTGTCTATCAGAACTCTTTGTCACTACAGAAAATAGAAACAATAATTTCAAAATGATACATAAATGCAGAACACACTTATATACTTGATGATTACAACAAAGGACGAAGCAAGAATTCATATGTTCTATGGTTTACTTATATCTATTAACATTGTATCTAGTTACTATTCATATAAACCTATACCCTGACACCACCTTTGTCACGTCCTGATTTCGGAACATAATGGTCCTAAGATGCAGAAATTGTCAGAGGCGATCGACACTCGTAAAACCCTTATTCCAATCCATTTATTATCTTATTATTATCCAATTAGTCATTAAACATATATTCTGTATTATGTCACCCTGTATTCTATCATTCTATAATATGACATTCATATGTCTGTAATCATCATACATATATGCAATATTAATAATTAGCCTCCTTATAATATTATATATTTATAAATACAATCTAACTATAACCAGTTATACACAACCATGGAGCAAATAAAATATATGCATGATACAATGTTCAAAATAATTACACTGTCAAAAGATAAACTGCAGTAATCCACAGAGGAAAGAGAGTATGGATTCTCCCTTCTATTTTTACCCTGAAAAATGATAACCAACTAAAGGAATGAGTATATAATACTCAGTAAATCTAATATGCATCACTTCAAGGTAAAGGTTAGGTAACAATAATTTAACAGGTAAATAATCGATAAATGGTAGGATCGCACACCGAATTACAGAATAAGGAAAAGATAATTGAAACCAGGGTTTAGAATCAACAGACATGTTCTCATTACTCATATCATGTAAATAAGATAGATAATGGGCCATGAACACATGTAAACACATAATCTCATATAATATACATAAGGTTGATCAAACACTTATGGCTAGGATAGTTAACCCTTCCCAGTTAGGGTTCATTATAATCAATGTGCACATTGCCGACTATATTTACCCGCTACCTTATCGGTGAGGATGCTCTGTCAAATCAACATATTATCCAATAAAAGAATGAAATATATCAATGGACATTAATAGGTAGCCAATAGCTTATAAATAATCAATATCTTTCAAATCAATTAAATGATATTGTAATTCAATAACTTGTAATCAATGGAAGATGCATATGGAACAATAATAGGTATAACAATCATTTAAGGGTTGGTTTACAAAATGGCTATCCAAGGTCAATTGGTTGGAACAATTGGCTAGCCAATGTCGCTGGCGACAATGATATTCAAATGGTAGGCCTACAGAAGAAGCAAATGGTAGGCCTATGGATTTTCAACCAGGCATTTTATCAAACATATGGTGTGCAACATTCAATAGGCAATTAGGTTAGGTTTTGGTGCAACATTGACATTACCCCATTATCAAACAAATAAACCACAATGTAGGTAATACAATAAGCCAAAGATAGTCAACAATTAACAACAAGAAAAGGATCAAATAGGCTTAGAATTCAAGAGCAAAACAAAGCAAAATATAAAGGAATGAATAGTAACATTCTATTCGGCCAAACATATGATTTAGGAGGAGGTTTCCAATCAACATTTCAATACTTTAGGCATGTCAAATGATGTATATTAAACTTACCTAGTACTTCCAATTGGCTTGAAAAATTGATTTTCCACCTAAAGCTTCAAAGGAGGCAAAACTCATAATCTTCTACTTCAATATGTTCTACACCAAATCAATCATCAAATAAGCTTCTATTAGCAACAATTAAACATAATCTAAGCTAAATAGACATTAAACATCATTAATCTAGGGTTTGGTTAAACACAACTTCAATTAGAGTTTTCAAATTTGGGGATTTTCCACCAAATGCATCAATTGATGCAATTGGACTTCAAACCCATCTAATTCAATGTGTATAACATTTATTTAACCTAATTAATCAAAGAATTCATCATGTTACCTTAAGATGGTGTGTATGCCGAATCATCCCTTCAAAGAATACTTGATTTCCTTTGAGTTTCCAAGTAAAAAATGGATGAAGATGGAGGAATCAAGGTTGGAAGTTATGTTTTCTTAAGAAATTTGGCTTGAAAATGGTGGGTTAAGCTTGAATGGTGGTTTAGCCAAAGACTGAGAAAGGAAGAAGATGAAGCAAAAATCTTATAAGTGTGGCTTTTATAGGTGGGAGGATCAGCAAATTACATTTTCATCTTTAAAACTTCTATTAATTAGACTTTGACCCCACAACTTTTTGTAATTAATTTTGTCAATTATGTTGAGATTTAGATTTCAAAGTGAGAACTGAACTAGCTTATTTTTATCTATAGTTTATCATCATATAGGTTTCAAAGTCATTATGGGTAGTAGATAATAAGTTTTCTAAAATGTCCCTGAAGTTTCACTTATTTATGGTTTTGTCATTCTATTGATTTTCCAACATCTTGAATGATTTTTCAACATCTTTAATACTTTTTATTCTTTCTTCACGTAATTAACTATTATTATTCTTAATCTCTCATTATACAAGTATCTGTGAAAAATTAATTTTAATTAGATACTGTATTAATTTCTTAAATTTCTTATGTAACGTTAATATTTTCGGCCCGATAACTAAAGAAATCACTATACAATTTGGCAATGTTCTAGGGTATTACATGCAACTAATGCTACTGTCCACTTTGACAGCATGGTAAATTTACCTATTTCATTTATTTGGGTGTATGCAATATTAAATTAGGTTTTAACTAATGAGCTTTCATTTCCTCAGCCTAGTCAAAGTGGTGTAACTGGTGGTTCACAGCCAAATTAACAATTTCAGCAGCATCAAATCCAAGAACATATGATTTTAACACAAGAAAGTCAATTCAATATAGATTATGGACCAAGTGAAGCCACAAGATATGGACAAGCATGCTACAGATCTCCCCAACCAAGAATGAGGGGAAATAATTGAAAAAAGCCAACTACTTTAGTATTTAGTATTTTTGTTTTTTGTTTTTGTTAGGTAAATAGTTGGCTACATATGATAGAACAGTTCATTTTTGTTAGGAAAATGACTGCAACTATACTCACTATTTTTTTGGTTAATTATGCCATATTTGGCATTGGGTAGCTGCTACTTTTACTATTTTTGGTTGATTCAACATTGAAACATAATGCCTGATTTTGTTTCAATATTGAAATCAAATAAATGGGGACTTGAAATCTATTCCCTTCAATGAAGTAATGTATTTAACTTACTTCATCATTTAATGATATTATCCAACTATGCCATATTTTGATACTTATGAAATTATTTTCTTTCATTAATTACTAACCATTGTTATTAATTATTTATTTTTAAGCTTCTATTATAGCTTCTAAATATTGTCCCATATCAAATTTACATATTTATTGTTATGACCCAATTTTAGACCATGACGGTCCTAGGGTACGGGTAATGCCAAGGAAACCAGTACCTCGAAGAACCCATGCTTTTACTTTTACAATAATTACATAACCTGTGATACATTTTAGGTGATAAATTTTTTTCTAAAACATTATAAGATTCTTACAGAAAAATTGACAGAGTTTCCTTTATAACTCTGACTTAAGTTATCCGTAAGAATTAAAAATTACACTCTCAATAAAACATACATCCCCTTTTAATCTCCATTGATCAATCACAACTCAATAAGCACTTCATAATTTACATTCATATCTCATATTATATATGTACATCATTAACATTTTCATATCATAATATTGGTTATCATTTTGATCATATTTAATATTATACTCTTAGCCAATCCAAGCCCTATATACATTATATACCAAGAAACTTCTATACATAGGAGTGACCTCAAATACATACATATGTAATCCAAGGCTAAAGATGATGTAGCCAATGGATGTCTGCCTCACTAAGGTCCTGAAAACATATAACTACTGAGGGGTGAGTATAAGATTATACTCAGTGAATTAATATATATGAATATGCAATATTATTCATGAAAAGTCACATATATCCATTAATGATCTGTAAATATGAATACTAGTGATGGAATGATGAAATACATATCATGAACCATAATGCATATAATATAACAGGAATATGTAACATGTCATATCATATCATATAATAAACTGTTACTTCACTTCTCTTCCATCACATTTCCACCCAATCACACCATTTCCAACCAATCACACCATGGCATAGGAAATTTACCCCTCCCTAGCAGAGGTCATAGCATATAAATATATATCTGTGTACACAACCGATGGATTAATAACTACACCATCGAAGTAGTCCTGTTATAACATATTATATGCAAATGTCTCATATAGCATGAACATATCAATATCAGTCTCAAATATGACTTAAATAATGATATATAACATTATAAAGTTCAAAGGAAGAATTTGACTCAATGTCAAATTTTTGGCTGTCGGGGCCCAGCGCAACTGACACCCCTAAATTACGAATCCGTTTCTAATTTTTCAGGCACTTTTTGGTTTGCCTTGAAATCAATATCTCCATGGCATTTTATTTATACAAATGATAAATACATATATATAATAGACAATTGGGCTTGGTTTGATATCAAAAAGCCTTTCAGAATGAATTTTATAGCAAATCAAAGTTTAGGCCAGTTTTAGGCATTTCGACAGTGCTATTTTACATCATTTTAGCAAAACTACCTAAAAATGGATCATTAATGGTTTTCAATCAAAGATATCATTTCATATACATAAATGCATGACTTATGAATGAATAATGCATGAATCATATATATAGACTCACCTCTAGCAAAACTTCCAAAATATTCCCCAGTAAACCTAGTCAGCCCGCGACTCGCCGTCAGCAGCTCTCGCTTGGGATGATTCTCCTATATTAACTAAATCACTCTGGTAAGACTTATACTCACTATACTTCATATCAAAATACATATCATACCATATTAAAGCATAACAGCATGCATAAACACACATTATTCACCAAAGGCCCTATTTCATACTTTTGATACTTTTCATACCTTTTATGCATCAAATGCATTTCTATCATCATATTTCATTCACATTACACATATTCATCATTATAATGCTAAGTTATGAACTTCCAAACACTTAGCTCAATATTTCATACTAAACATACATCAAATTTCAAGAATGATTTCCAATCACTTATATCATTCAACCATTTCACATTTGAACTTATGCATTACAATCATTCGTGCCATTATACTATATTCAAACCTTACTTCTTCATTTGCATTAGCCTAACACCTTAAAGTAACAAAGTCAATATTGTTCCATCTCAATGGAAATCATTCCATTCATCCATTTTTCAACACCAATCAAACATACAACCTACATATACACCAATTGCATAACATTCATTATACCTATCATTTATCAAAGCATTATTCATCATTAAGCTCCTCGAAGTTTCGGCCAAATCATGGTTTCCTCCAAATGAGTTTCTTTCCATCAATTAATCATCATACCTTTAAACCTGTCAAACATCAAAGTTAAACATCATTGTTCATCATCACTAATTTCGGCCAAAATGAAACCTTAACCAAATGGATTTGTTTCCATCTTTTAACCATAAATTCATATCATACACATCAGTTAAACATCATTTAAACAAAAAGAATCATCAAAACATCAATTTGATTCAAAGTTCTTCCTATTAGGCTTTCATTCCATCCTTTTGAATTTCATCCATTCAAAATATGATTTGAACACTAATAAACATCAAAGAACACCTTATACTCATATTTGAATCAAAAGAATCACAAAACCATTAACTTACCAAAAGTTCTTCAAAATCTTCAAAGCTTTTATTCTTAGCTTTTTCTAGTTTTTCTTTGAAATCTAAGGTTAAATTTGTGTTTAGGCTAATGGAATTAACTAGTTTCTATCCAAAAATGGAAGAAAAGCATAAGATTTGGTGTTGTTCAAGTATGGCCAAAACATGGTGGAAGAAAGAGAGAGAAAATGGTTGGTGAAATGGTGTTGATGATGAA
>CANXYC010650384.1:0-14330 GCA_948193065.1 Aleurites moluccanus | reverse complement strand
CACTTTACCCAATTATGTCTTTAAGAGCAAGTAATGGTCAACACTGAATTCTACTGCAGTTCAAAATAAAAGTTTCTGAAATTTTCAAACTTCTCATTTAAATTTAAAATTCTCCAAACAAATAAAATCAACAAATACACTGCAAAATAGCGGATATTACAAAGTTGAATTTTCAACTCAATGAATTATAAAATGTATTAGTATGTGGGGTTCCTTGAAAGATTATAATGAATCATATATATACATATACATATAGAGTCAATTAAAAATAACATTAATGTGCCCTGAAAAAATGGCACCAATTGATGAATATGTACATGATAGAATAAAACAATAACAGTGACAATGTAGGGCAATACCACTTCCGGTAATATGAACACATGCTTATGTGGAGCATATACTTAGGATACTATGGCCCTCAAGATAGAACACTAATAATTCAAACTCTATTATTTGTGTTACCGTTACACACGGTCTAACAAATTTTTCTCACTAGCAAAGGTATTATGTCATAAATACAATCTATAACTTGATCATAACTAGATAGATATAATAGCAATATATCAGCCCAAGTGACCTCTCATTAGCAATAGGAAAATAATCAATATCAATTTGTTCAATAGAAAAGTCATTAAAAATAGAACAATAAGATTTTCAATGAATAATAACAATTATAATAATAGAAATAGAAATAGTAATAATAATCATATCAATAACAATAATACAATTCATATATATATATATAAACAAATCATGGTGGCTTACCATATATCAACACATTTCATAACTCATCTCCTTTACTATAACATTTCAATATATGCTCAAATCACTTTATCTTTGCATAAAATTTCTCAATAACTTTGGTTCACCAAGCCTACAAAAATCCAAGTACACTCAAAATTAGGGTTTTCTTACTTAAGAATTTTCAAGTCAAACCTTTATGATTCTAGACTTCTTAAAGTCCATTTAGATGATTTCTAATCCCAATTTAACCATTGATTGAAGATTTATAAAAAGTTTAGAGAAAAGTTACTATTCACCTTAAATATCATCCAAACAATTAATACACGCCATTAATACTCTTATATGCTTATCCAAAACTTATAAATAATTTTTATAACTATAACCTAACTCATATCATGCTTAAAAGATGAGTAGAGAGAATTATTTTTTCTCTCACGACTTAGAATTCTCTAAGAAAGTTGAATTTTTGGAGGAAATTATGACTCTTGAGTGATTTCCTTCAAGATTTAGCAATATTTGGTGGTTATTAGTATGACAAGATGAGGTAGCCTTTATTAGGGTTTGAGAACTTAGAAATGAAGGAGAAAAATAAAAGAATAAGTTAGGGGCTATTGTTTTTAAAAAATGAGCCTTTTTAACAGTCCACGATAAGTAATGGGCATTATCTATGGGTCACACTCGTTACTTTCATTTTAATTTTAAGACATGAGAAGGGCATTCCTTGGCATTATAAAAGGCTCCGGCTCGTTACTCAATTTTCAAAATTTGAAAATTTCAGATAAAAAGCAAACTAATACTCGTTACTAATCTTTCATTGGCGTTATTCAAATTTCACGGTCATTATAATTAAAACTAAATTATAAAAATTTTAGAAAAAGAGCAAAGTAATGAATGTTACTCAAGATTCACACCCGTACCTGAGGTTCACTTTAAAAAATTTACATAGTGCAAAAACTCACAAGCATTACTGGTAGTTATCACTCATTACTGCTGACAAGTTTTGCTCCTCTAAGGATTTTGCCTTCTAGCTCAAACCTATAAGCCCTAAATCACATGGTTTCATTCTAAGCAACCAATTTTAAGAATTCTAAGATCCTATCAAATTTAAACACTATCGATCATTCGGCCAAAAATAAAAACAAAATTCATAATCCATAAATTAACAATTTTATACATTTTAATTACAATGAGAAACATAATTATCAAGATCTAGAGTATTACAATTATAATTATTGTTAAAATATAAATTAGAATTAGAATTTTTATTTATATTATTATGAAAAATATATATTAGAAAGTAATTAGAATTACAACTTCTATTTATAGTTGAATTTTTCTTAGTTTTTGACTTTCTGTTTGACAGATTAGAATATAAAGTGTAGAAGCAATCAATTTAAAAATAAGTGACTTTTATAGATAAGATATAGATATAGATATAGATTGAGAGATTTTATAAAAAATTCAAACAGAATCTACTAAATCGACCAAATGTTTAGTCCTACTAAGAGTAGCGTATAGTAGTTCAACTCTCAATTATATTAAAATTACTCTTCCTAATACTAAAAAGGAAAAAAAATTAATTTTTAATCAATATATATATTTTTTTAAAATGTCCATTCAAACTATAATAAATGCCACACAAATTATATGTCTACTGGTCTCAATAAAATCATATTTACGTCAAATTATAAAATTCATTAAAAGAAAAACTTATTTTGATATTATAATATGAAAGCTCAAATATAATAGGTTTAATAAATAAATTTTTCTGAATTTTGCATTTTTTTTGCAATTATAATATATTTTTTTCATATATAAATTTTATCCCAATTTAAAAATTTAGTTTCAATACCTTAAAATTAAATTGTTGATAATAATAATAATAATAATAATAATAATAACACCACATTAATTTAAAGGGCAAAAGTGAATTAACCTTAAACTTAATTATATGCCATATTATTAAAAAAATCCTTAAATTTTAATAGAAATTAATTAAATTCTTTAATTTTATGAATTTGGTGAGTAACCCAATTAATCAAATTTATAAAGTTAAATCAAAATTAAAAGATTAAATTGATAATATAATATGATAAGTTTAAAGCTGAATTTAATTTTTTATCCTTTTAATTATTAAAATTTCGCTAAATTGACAATATGATATGATAAGTTTAAAAATCAATTTATTTTTTTGGCCTTTCAATTAATACAATTTTATTTACAATTATGATTTAGGATAGGTGCGGCATCAGTTCGGTTTGGTCAATTTGAAAATTTTTATCAAATCAAATTATTTATTTCAGTTTGAAAAATTCTTAAATTAAATCATCGTTATAACCAAACTGTAGGTTTGGTTTTGATTTGGTCATCTTCACTTTATTTGTTTCAAATTAAAAATATTTTTTTAATAAATCGTCATTATTTTATTATAATAAATTTGGAAAAAAAATACCGATAAATTATTAGTGATAAAAATTTTCAAAAATAATTTAATATACAATATAAAATTTGTCTACTTTATTAATTAACATTTCAAAAATTTTATTTTTTCAGAATTATTATTACAATTAAATATGTTTAGTTTTATTTTATATACATATATATAACTTTGGTTTGATTTAATTTAAAACCGAGAAAACATTTCAAATTATAATACTAAACATTTAGTTTATTCTATTTTATAAAATCAAATCAAATCAAACAGTTGTAAAACCATCGATTTCAATTTGAATTGATTGGTTTAGTTTGATTTGGTCGATTTGGCTTTCACCTCTAATTTAGGGTAGAATTATAACAAAAATTTCAATTTGGAGTAGAATTGAAATTAAAAAAAGAAAGAAAGATTGATATAGCTAAAAAATATACAAAATTTAGGATAAATTTATCTAGTAAACCAATATAATAGATAAAATATAACTTCATTTTTGAAATCTTAGGGTAAAGAACTCAGGATATAATTATAATTATAATTATAATTAGGTTAAAATTATAACTAAATTCGCAAATTGGAGTAGAACTGACAAAAAAAAGACCGAGGTATAATTACAAAAATATATAAATTTGAGGGTAAATTTATTTATTAAGCTATTATAATAATATAAAAAAAATAAAGAATTTAAATTTTAACTTTTATTTTTATTAAAATATTCTTAATATATATAAAAAATCCTAATTAATAAGGTGAAAATAAAACTTCTAAAACTTTATCACGATTGAAATAACCTTATGTTATATTTGGTTCAATTATATTAAGGAATTCATTTCATTTGTAAATAAATTCCGAATAAAATTCATTTGCAAATAAATTCTCATATTTGATATATTAAATAATAAATATAGAGTTCATTTTAAATAAAATGAATATTATATTTGATATAATTTTAAAATTTATTTTAATATTTCACTTTATAAAAAATATCCATATAAGTGTATTATTTATTTATTTATTTTCTTTTAAAAAATTTTATATTACATTAATAAAAATACAATTATTTAAAATTAAATTTAATATTTATCTATAATATTTTTATATATATACTATTTTTTTTAAAAATAAAATATAATATTAGCCATAAATATTTAAATTTATTAAAAGCTTTAAACTTATAAAAGAATTTGAAGAAAAAGTAATTATATAGAATAAAGTAAAAAATTACAATAAATACTAAAAAATTATAAAGTATAAATCAAAATATATAAAAAACAAATAAAAATAAAAAAGGAAGAAAAAATAAAACATGAAGAGGGCCATTATAAAAAAGTTTGCAGAAATATTAAAAAAAAAAAATGAAGTCAAGCAAAAAAATCCCACTTTATAAGCATAGCCCACTCAAAATAAAAAAATTAATAAAAAATAAAAATAAAAATAAATAGTCTCAAATAAATAAAAGTATCAAATTCATAATTGATGTATATTTATCCACTAAAATCTAAAGATTAAAATATTAAAGTTAATAAGAACATTTTAATTTTTTAAAATTAATTGGTTTAAAATTATGGAATTCATTTGAAAGTATCATATATTTTAATAGGATTTAATTTAATTATTTTTAATTTTACAGTTTTAATTATTTATAATTTTAAATATATTTGAATTTAAAACAAATATAAAATTATGAATTTATAAATAAATTTTATAGAATTCTTTTATATCAAGCAAAGGGAGAAGGTATATTGGATTTTTTTATAATTTTTTTATAATTTTTAGGTACATATGAGGATGCAATATCTGGTGCAATTTTTAATGTTTTATAAGTGATGTTAGTTTTTATATAAAAAGGATGCTTTATCATTTACAACCCATCTCACCAATTGCTTATTTTCTCAAAGTCTTCATCAACAAACTCAGATTCCACTAATTATTATAATAATAAAAATTATAAAAACATCAACATCCTAACCGAAATTTATTTTGAATATGAATATCCTTTTGATTGAACCAAATTTCTAAGTGATGTAAGAGGGAGACAATGACCCAATTTAGTCCATGTTTACATACACACTCCTATTACTTGATTGGTGCTACCCCTGTATAGTGCCCCATCTAAAGGAAGCAATTTTGATTTCTTCTTCTTCTTCTTCTTCTTCTTCCATATCTCTCTTCTATTTTTCCTTTTTAGGTTTTCAATAACCACAGGTCCATTTTTGACCTAATTATGCCTTCGTATTTACTTATCAATCTTATAATTATTTAGTTGCATTTGTGGGCAATCATATCCCACCACCATAACCTCATTTCTTATTGGATTATGACATATTAGCCTATCAAATCATATTATAATTATAACTCTTGGCTACAATATTTACCCTAATTACGAGTATTGGGAAGTGAATCTGATATGAAAATAGCAAATCAAACCAAGTTCAGTGGGCTAAGATTAAGATTTTGTGGCAAAAATGTCCTTAGATTGATCCCAAGAATATTTATTTGTTTGGATTTGTTCCTGCCAATGTGGATTTGTAATATTTGTCAGTTTAACACTTCATAATTATAATAATTCTTACATTGTAATAATATCTTTTGACAAATGGAAAATCTTGTATTAAAATATAATAAAAATAATTTAAAAATTTATAAGAGAAAAATATTGAATATAGTATAAATTAATTAATATTTGCGTAAACTAGATCTAAGCATTTGCACATTTATAAGAATATATTTTTTTTGAACCGAGTCTCTAATTTTGATCTACAAAAAAAAATTATGAGTTTTATAAATTAAAATTTTAAAATTTTTGATATTTTTAAATTTAAACTCAGTCTATAAACATGTCTTTTTGCATAGACTTTAATAATATATATATATATTGCCAAAGATACTAATCACAATTCCATTCTATATATAGATAAAGTGACATAAATTTTGCCATCTCACAATATTTGGTTAATAATCAAGTAGGGGCGGATTTGGGACTGAAATTCTCGTTTTATTTTTTATAATTTTATAAATTTAAGTATTAAAAAATTCTACTTTGTTTATTATATTATTAAGTGTATATATAAATATTCAATTTTAAATATTATTAAATAATAATTTAAGAAAAAAAAAAGATAAAGTTTTATGTTTTTAAGATAGGTAATTTTTTTTTACACCAAAGTATAATTTAAAGATAAGTGTATTTTCTCCTGAGTAATAGATTTATGATTGATTCCCTTTTCTAATACTAAAAAAAATAAAAAAAAAAAGATAGGAAATTTTATATACTTATATATAGATCAAAATTTATACAAAATAAATGTTCTTTCAAAATTGAAGTAAAATTGAGCAGAAAGTTCATCCACTATATTTGGTAGGGTGAAAGTTATCCAACGTATGCATAAGATAAGATAAGGATTCTCCATAAAAAATGGGCTAGAATTGCAATCTCTAATTTCTCAAAACAACTTATTAGAAAAATGTTTCACATTTTAAAATAGTTTTAAATTTAACATGTATTAATAGCATGTTTTTGACCAAATAAGGTAAATGAAATTAGTGCGATGCATAAGTTAAGTTGACCCCATAAAAAGAATCATATTTATGTGCACAACTACTCATAATCATCAACAAATTTATCACTAATCAATGTAATTACCCAAGATGATGAGATTATATGTCATATAAAAATTACTTAATAAGGAGATTAGAAAGGACTAGATTATGAAAAGGACCACCATTAATGATTTATTATATGGCATATGTTTAGCCACTAATTATGGGATTATAGTTAAACCGCTCTATATATTGATATATACAATTTTTAGGTTAATCTAGCACCACATTTATATTTAGAGGGTATATATAATATTACACCTTCAGCAGTTTTTTCTTCTTCTTCTTTTTTTTTTTTTTTTTTACAGAATAACTGCAATAATAATTAAGATTTACTTTTATGATATTAAATTTATTATAGTTCTTTACTGACTTGAACTTATATACTTTGATCATATTAAAGATTATGGATATAAATAAGAATTTATAAATGAATACATATTAGAATTCATTTGCATAAATTCATATGTTACGTAAGAGACAGATTGGAGAGAATGAGAATTATATTATCTGCGTGTTCTGTACAAAGCCTAAAGACCATTATACATACATGTCTAGGAATACAGAATAGCAAATATGAGGAATACAATATTGGAAAAAGGGAGAGATCTTAAGCTATACATAAGGTAATTACCATGTACACTAACTTATCTAATATATAATTTATCATCAACACCATAGAATATAGAGGAGAATTGAGCTTGAAAGATGAGCAATAACTTATCTAATACATAATTTAACATTAATACCATAGAATTTAGAGGAGAATTGAGCTTGAAAGATGAGCAATAACTTATCTAATATATAATTTAACATTAACACCATAAAATTTAGAGAAGAATTGAGCTTAAAAGATGAGGAAAGTGAAGAAATAACACCAATGTAATTCAAGTGGTAAGACACACTTATATTTTAGGGTGAGATATTAGGATCGATTTATGGAAAATACATATATTGAGAGGAACAATCATAAATTTCGAAATAAAATTTAGTCCTATTAATCTTAAAATAGGAACAAAATACATGTGGTACATATTAAAAGGGATAATCATAAATTTCAAAATAAAATTTAATTTTATCAACGAGAATGAGATATCTGTGATTAAAAAAAAAATAAAATAAGAAATAACAGATTTTGTGCACTAAAACTTGCGCATGCCTAATATTACATCAGCAGATATAATTATAATTGGGTACAGCAAAAACCACTTGTGGAAACACTATCAACATGAAATTGTTGTATCTTTTGATTAACAAATAGTATATAGTTCCTAATGGAAGACAAACACCTTTCTTTGTCCACTCACATTAAAATCATTTTGCCTTTTTGGGACCTTTCTTTTCAGTTAGGTCATCCCACAAACTTCTATATAACTTTTTTTATCCATCATATATATATACATGTTTAGATTATTATTATTATTTTAATTATTCTGGAAATTCAAATATGATAAGGACATTGCCAAATTTATAATCCTGACTTTTTATATTATAAGACAAATATTTTATTACTAAAATTGAATGACATTTAAATTATTATTGAAATCTTTGATTTCTCTTTTTAGTTTGTTTTTTCTTAAACAAAGTTTCTTAATCTTTACTTGTTATCCAAAATTACATCTTCATCATCTACAATAAAGTGAAATGGTATATATGTATTTTCTACATATTGTTTCCATACATTATTTGGTCATGATATATATCTAATAATGTTAATAATTTAACCAAATACTTAATATTTATATTATCTATTAATTAATTAAGAGGGTTATTAATTAGCCTAAAATATCCTGAGCTTTTTGATTTCTTTTTTTTTTTTTTTTATAATTCTACCATATACTATTTGAAAATAATTAATTATATCCTAAACTTCTAAATTTATTCACAATTGTACCATTTGGTTAAAATTGTTTCTTTGAACTTTTTTCTTCCTACTAGTGAAAATGAAAAATATAAAGGATATATTACTATTTAGTCTCTCATATTTAAATTAATTAACAAGTTCATCCCTCCTTTTTTAGAAACAAATTAAATGACTCTTCATATTTATTTTTGTTAATAAAATATAATTTCATTCAAAATAATTTTTAGCAGTCAAGGGAAAATTTAATATTAAAATGCTAAAATACTCTTAATTATAAGAAAAAAAAAAAAATTGACCAGTATTTTTTCATGTTTATCTAATTAAATCCAAAATTAATTTTGATACATAATTAAGATAATATTTTTATAATTATATTCTAATTCAATAGAATGTAATTTTTCTTTTAAAAACTTTAAAAAATATTTATATATTTAAATAATATAAAAATTATATTTAAAGTATATATATATCAAAATAATTAAAAGGAAATGCTATATATCTTTTTGTTAGTGTAGAATCTTTTTTGTTATTTATAAAATATATATATATATATATATTTTATTATTTATAATATACAATAATTTTTTATTTTTTGGAAAAATTAGGTAAAAATTTAAAAAAATTTTAATTTGAGTTTTTATTAAAAAAGAAATAAAAAATTAGAGATAATAGTATATTAGGTTTTATAACCTGATAATATATATAAGAATATATATCTTTTTTTTATTCTCTTAACAAAAAAATCTTAGTTATTTTAAATGAAATGACTATTTTGTTAATAAAAATAAAAATGTAAGATACTATTGAAATTATTTTTTAAAAAGAAAAAAAATGAACTTATTAATTAAATTAAATATGAAAGATTAAATAATAATCTGTTATTTATATTTTTAATCTATGTCTATATTACTAGGAGAAAGAAAATTTTTAAATGAACAATTTTGACTACACGGTATAATTGTGAATAATTTTATAAATTTAAAATATAATGGAATATTTTTAATCAAAAAGTTTAAGATATTTCAAGCCAATTGGCTTAATTAATATTTAGCAATAACAATTGATTACTATATATAACTGAAGTGAGGAATATAGAACTAATTCTTTGAGGGGGCTGAATATTTTTTTATAGGGTACATTTAATTTTTTAAATTATACTTGAATTTTTTATTAATTAAATTTTATTTATAATTTAGACTCACATGAATCTAAAGATAATTTTCATTAATATAATATCAGAACTCATTACTTGAAAATAATAATTAATTTTAGTTTAAATTTCAAATACAATCAACAATTTTAGTAAAATTTTATTTTTATCTTTTAAAAAAATAAAAATATAAAAACACTATAATTATTTATAATTAAATATTTATTATATTTTTAATAATATAACAGGTGTATATTCGAAAAGAGAATTTTTTTATTTACTTTAATAGTCTTTTTTATTATTTGGGAGGCAATTTTAATTATTTATGGTCTAAATTAATTAGTTTATAGGAAGGATTAACTACTTATTTTTCTTGTTTAAAACATAAGAAATATAAAACTTTAATCTATATATAGTGGCTTAACTAAAGGGGGACCAAAAATCTTTAAAATATATATATACATGTGTGAATTTTTTAATTTTTTTTAATTGACCTCTATTTTTTTTTTTTTTTAATTTCGTCATTTAATTTATTATTATATTAACTTTGGTATCCTCTAATAGAATTTTTAATTCTACCCTGTATATATATAATACACCTTTTAAGATTACCCTTAAATTTATGTAATTATTTCAAAAATGAAACTTAATGGAGAAACGATCTATATACATGTACCTATCATTTCTACTTTGATTTTAGGACAACCCAAACATGGCTTTAGTCGTTGAAGTCAAAATTAAGATGCAAATTGCCATCGGATTGTATATATATATAAATAGCCATTTCTATTCCGTTGCGCCCCATCTCATGGTCTGATATGGCCCTTGAACCCCTCAGGTGCCAATATATTTTTTTTATTTTATTTCAAACTCAATTATCACTGAATCAAACGTATATGGGTTATAGAAAATACTATACATGCTTGAGGAAGTGCCAGAAGAAAAACTATAGTAAAGTTATATTTAATTTATGAAAATATTATACATATTTATCAATTGGTTAACTTGTAGTCTAATCCAAGTGTTTATACTCTTAAAAAAAACAAAAATCTTTAATGCTCTTTAATTCGATTGAAATTGTCGTGAGGCAATGGGTGATTAAAGATGGCAACGTGAAGGGATGGATGTGGGGTAACCATCCCTCTTATCCACTTCGCATTAATGAAGAATTTTCATTCCTGTTTTCACTTCATTTACATAGATAATTTAGTTTTTATTTTCGCCTTTATAGAGATTTCCATTTTTAATTTAATTTTTATATTGTTAAATTTATTTATGTTTATAAAATTCATAAATAATAATTAAAAATAAAAATAAATTTATTTAAAAAATATTAATAAATTCAGACACATAAAATATCAACTAAATAATATTAAAATATAAATACGTATATTACATTAAATGTTTTGCATTTTCTACAATATACTACAATATATATATATATATATAAATAACAAAGTAATATATATTTTTATATGAGAGAATAAGTAATTATAATATCATATTCTTATAAGGATTGGAATAGAAATTTTCACGAATTGAGAAATACATTCACCATCTCTATCACATATTCAAGAAAAAATATTTTCTATTTCTGCCCATAAAAATAAATCTCTACAAAAAATAGGAATTTCTTGTCCATTGTCATTCTTAGGGTGACCAATGGATTTATTAAATGAAAAATTGGTTTATTCGTTGTTACAGGTGCTTTTGATCGGTCCACATCTTTTTAAGGTGTTCGAATGGATGTTAAAAGTTAAATCTTACTAAATTTAATATTTGTATTTTTTTTAATAATTATAGAGCATTTAGCATATATAGATATATATATGCTTTATTTTGTTGATTTTAGTCCTTTTTATTGCCCATTAATTTTTCAAATTCTTTTTTAATTTAATAAATCTTTTCTCTTTTCAAAATAAAATAAAATAAAAAATTCAAATGGATTTATTAATTAGCGAATTTGGTGTTACGCTTTGTCTTATAGGGTGTGGAGAGCCAAAAGCCAACATTCTTGTTGAGGGACCTTTTCTCAAAGAGGCAATCACACCTCATACCATTAATAAAACTTGAGTGTCGAGCATTAGAATGTCACCGTAAACTTTGAGGCCATCACCCAAACTTTCACATCAAGCACAAATTGACAAATTTTATCAATTTGTATAAAACTTTTTAAATTTTAATACTTAAGCTAACTATTCTTAGCTTTGATTCAAATTTAGATATGGAATAATTGTATTTTAAAATAGTAGATTCATAGTCACAAGTTTTTATTAAAATTTTAAATATGTAATAATTTAAAAAAATGAGACGAATGATCCAAACTGAAATGATTAAATATATTACACTTTATCTTTTTTAATCATTAAATGATCATATGAATTATCTATATAATTTTATGTAATACCCTATAAATTTTTAACTCACATGCTTGAATTAATTCTCAGAATGTGGTTCATAAGTTTTGAAATGATAGGAAATAATTTTAGAGACTCAGTTAAAAAGTGAACTTGTTACTTTTTTGGAAAGTGGCGGTGTCGGGAACACTGTCGAGAAATTAGTAATCCGGTCAACAGAAGAATTTCTGAAGTTGACCTGAGGATAAAAGATCACCAAAATTTATGTGTAATTTCGATAAAAAGAAAGAAGTGAAAATCATTTAAGAACACTGAAAAAGTAATAAATGACAAAATGGTAAATAAATGAAAGTTTAAGGTGAATAGTAAAAATTGGTCGGCCGGGGTTACAAAATGATTCCAGAACCATTTTTATAAATAAGTATAAATTAAAATAAGTCTATTAACTTTCTACTTTGAAATCCAATTCCTGACAAAATTGACAGAATAAATTACAGAAGATTTTGAACCAAAGTGTGATGGATGGAAGTTGGGGGAATTAGTTTTAATTTGCCAAATAGAATTTTCTATATATTTCTTACTTAAGAAAAATTGTTCATCTTTCTTTTCTTTCTCCATGTGTGCCGAACCCATTTCTTCCTCTCCATTCTTCATTCCTTCATCATTTTCTATCAAATTACTTAAGAAAAATTGATAGAAGAATTGAGTTTGAGTGTTGCTTTATCATCTTCTTCCATTAGTTTGCTTGGAGGAACAAAGAAATTCAAGGGAAGGCTAGGGGAAGATTTCGGCCATTCATCCTAATTGAGGTAAAGGATTAGTTTGTTTGATTTTATTGATTAATTAGATAATATTTAGGTTGAATTGAATGGATTTATAGTTAGATTGCATCAATTGATGGAAATTTATAGAAATCCCTAAATTGTCTAGCTATATTGAAGTTGTAAGAAAGGGTTTGATGATTTAATATTAGATTTTATTAATTGATGTTAGAATTAGTCAATTAGATGTGAATAGGTAACTAATTGATGGTTGATTTAATGTAGAATTGAAGATTTAATAAAAGTGTGCATGAGAGCTCATTTGGTGAATTGGCTTGAAATTGGCATGCTCAAAGTGATTTGAAGCATTAGGTTAGTCTATAATGCATCAATTAACATGTATATTGCATTGGAATTGAAATTTGAAACCTCCCTTGGATGACCTATCTTGGCCGAACCTTATGCTACTATTCACTCTTTGAAATTTTGCTTGGTTTTGCTTGATTTTCTGTAGCCAAATTGACGTAATTTGATGATGTTTATTGTTATTCCTTTGATGCCTATACCATTGTTGCTAATGTGACTTGTTATTAGTTGAATTGGGTAAGTCAATTTTGCACCCTAACTTAACCTATTTGCTTGCCATTGTATGCCCACCATGTGTTTGATGAAATGCCTAGTTCATTTGCCTTTGGCCTATTGTTGTGCATTCCATAGGCCTACCATTTGAATGCCATTATCGCCAGCGACGTTGGCATGCCAATTGGCCTATCGATTTTCTTCACCGAATCAACTTTTGTTCCAGGCCTTTGTTGAATACCATACCATGTATCATTATTTATATGTCATCTTTTACATTGCCATGAACCCTAATGATAAATGATTGACTGATATTGGACTTATTGATTTGGAGGATGCTATTGTTGAATCATGGTATCCCATTAATATACTATTTCTTGATATTGATCCTTATGTGGCTTGACAAAACTACTGACCCGATAGGGTAGTGGGGAAATACTGTCGACGATGTGCACATTGTATTATTAATACCCTAGCTGGGAAGGGTTATGGTCCTGGCCATAAGACCTGATCAGTCTTATGCTCACTGATACTGATATGCTACTGGAGACCTATATGTTCGCATATGGTCCATACTGTTTACGGGAGATTGTATGATTTCATATAGTCCATCCCTTTATCTGTCTTTCCATATGATACCGAGCCTATATTGTATTCTTTGGCTATACTATACCCTGATATTGATTCTGTGTACTGTTAACTGTTCTATTGATACCATTGCTTTATTGATGCCTACTATTTATTGTTGATGCATATAGATCCACTGAGTATCATCTATACTCACCTTTTCATTGTTTAACCATTTCAGGAGAAGAGTAGGCTGCAGAATCCCGACGTCTATCAT
>CANXYC010650200.1:0-10679 GCA_948193065.1 Aleurites moluccanus | reverse complement strand
AATACTAAAGTGTGATCTTGAGGAGTGGATGTAGGCATATTTTGGTATAAACACTATAAATTATTTGTTTGAATTTTCTTTCGTTATTCCCTTTATTAATTTTAATTTGTAATTAAGCTTATAAGACAATAAATTCACACCCCCCCCCCCCCCCCCCCCCTCTTAGTTGCCAAGGGACTTTCAATTGGTATCAGAACTTTGAATCCACTTTTTCAAAGATTTAACCATCTTGAATCAAAGATCATATGGCAAACCAAGCAACCGACATTATTGAAGGTGGCTCCACCATGAGACCACCTTACTTTAATGGCACCGACCATCTTTATTAGAAAAATAGAATGGAAATCTTCATGGATAGTGATGGCATTGATCTTTGGGATATAATTGAAGCTGGTTATACTGTTCCTATAAAAACCATTGATGAAATAGAATTCATCAAACCAAAGGTTGAATGGACACTAGCGAAAAGGAAAGCAAATGGGAGAAATCAAAAAGTGATGAACACTCTCTATTGTGCCTTAAGTAGAGATAAGTATGGCAAAATCTCCCATTGCATTTCGGCAAAGCAAATTTGGGATAATCTTGAGACCACTCATGAGGGAACAAATCAAGTCTAGGGTAAGAAAATTCAAATTCTTACCCATGAATATGAGCTTTTCCAAATGTTACCAAATGAGAAGGTATCTGAAATGTATAATCGTCTAATGATGAATGTAAATCAAATGAGGAAGCTTGGGAAGAATTCTCTAAAGAAGACATCAATTGCAAGATCTTGAAAGTTCTACCCAAAAAAGATTGGGAAACAAGAGTAGCTTCAATTGAGGAAGCTAATGACTTGAGCACCATTCCAACCAACAACTGGTTGGGAAAACTTCTCACACATGAAATTACTTTATCTCAAGACAAAATAGAAGAGCAGAATAAAGGGATGACTCTCATTACTTCCAAAGAGGCCTCTTCAATTGATAGTTATGAAGGGGAAGATGATGAAGACATGGCCTTACTTACCAAAAGAATAATAAATTTTATTCTTAAGAAGAACAAAAACAATAAGCCATTTGAAAGATATGAGAAGAATGAAAAGTTCAAAGGTAATCAAGTGAAATGCTTTGAGTGTGACAAATTTGGTCACATAAAAGCAAAATGCCCAAGATTAAATGTGACAAATTTTGAAATCCTACAATTAAGTATGGACTTAACTATAGTGAAGGGGATGCTCCATCAGCATCAAAGACTACATTTGTAAAGGCATTAAGCATTCATAATCACATTCCTCCACTTAAAAATGCTAGACCTAAAACTAATGTGTATAGCCATGGCATACATGACTCTCATTTTAGAAGACCTAAGATTCCATATTTTAGACCAAAACCAAAATATGATTATTGGCCTCAATATCACTGCAAAACACACAATAGGATAAAATCTTAACAAAAATATAAAAATCACTTGAGATGTCACTATTGTGGGAAATATGGTCATTCAAACTTCAAATGCTATATTAGAAATGTGCATCTAGGCTATATTGATGCTAACCCCCAATGACCCAAAAGTATTTGTGTAATACCCTAGAAAGTTATAACTTATATGCATGATTTAGTTCTCAGTATGTAGTTCAAAAGTCTTAAAATGATGGAAAATAATTTTAGAGACACAATTAGAAAGCGAACTAATTACTTTTCCTGAAAATGGCGGTGTCGGGAACACTGCCGAGAAATTAGTTATCCGGTCAATAGATGAATTTCTGAATTGGACCACGAGGTAAAAGTTTAACTTAATCCATGTGTAATTTTGATAAAAAGAAAGAAGTGAAAGACATTTAGGAACACTGAAAAAGTAACCAATAGAAAAATCGTAAATAAAAGGAATTTTAAGGTGAATAGTGGAAATTGATCCGTCGGAGTTACAAAATGACTTTGAAACCAATTTTATAAATAAGTATAAATTAAAATAAGCCTATTGACTCCCTACATTGGAATCTAAATCCTGACAGAATTGTCATAATAAATTACAGAAAAAGTTGGGGTCAAAACCTAATTACTTGAAAGCTTAATGACTAAAATGACATTTTCCAATTGACTTTTGTATATATATCAACACTTAGAACAAATTTTCATCTTCTTCTTTTTCTTCTTCTATGGTCGAAACCTTCATCCCTTTTCTTCCTCCAAATTTCTTCAAATTTCACCAAATTTCTTAAGGAAATTTCATAGTAAACTATCAAATTAACCTAATTCTTTCATTTGCCACCATTAATTTGTTTGGAATAACAAAGGAATTCAAGGAAATTGGAAGGGAACATTTCGGTGGAAACATCCATTTAAGGTAAGGAGTTGTTTTGATTGATTTAATGGTTCATTTAGATGATTTAGGAGTTGAATTTGACGGGTTTTAGGTTAAATTGCATCAATTGACGCATTTTGATAGAAAACCCCAAATGACTTAACCTAATTGAAGTTATTTGTCTTAGCTATGTCAATTAGTGTTAGTTTATGTTAATTGATGCTAGATTATGTTAATTAGAGGTCATTAGGTAACTAATTGATGGATTATTTGGTGTAGAATTCAAGTTTTGCCAAGGTTGACCTATTTGCCTCCATTGAAGAATTTGAGTGAAAATTAATTTTTCAAAGCATTTGGAAGGCTTATGTGAGTCTTATATGCATCAATTAACATTCCTAATGCTTTAAAATTGAAATTGGAAACCATATGTGAAAGTTGGTTTTTGGCCGAATTGAAATCACTATTCACCCCTTTGTATTTTTGCTTGTTTTTCTTCATGTTTCCTTAGCCATTTTGATCCATTTCATATTGTTTAATCTTGCTTATTTGATACCTATTGTGTTTTTGCCAATGTGATTTGTTGTTAATTGAAATGGCAAGCCAAATTTACACCATAACCTAACCTATTGGCTTGCCAAATTGTGCCACCAAGTGTTTGATTAAATGCCTAGTTATTTTTGCCTTGGCCTATTGCTTTGTATTCCATAGGCCTACCATTTGAATGCCATTGTCGCCAGTGACATTGGCATGCCAATTGGCCTACCGATTTCCTTTACCAAACCAACCTTTGTTCCAAACCTTTGTTGTTTTCCATAACCCTTATCCTTGATTATATATTGTATATTGCAATGCCTTTGATTCAAATGCCATTTGATTTGAAAGATATTGAGTTTAATGCCATTGATGATACCATTGTTGCAAAATAGTGTCTATTGATATGATGTTCATTTGTATTGACCTAAATGTGGTTTGACAAAGCTGCTGATCCGACAGGGTAGTGGGTACATATTGTCGGTAATGTGCCCATTAATATTAATGCCCTAGCTGGGATGGGTTATTAGTCCCGACCATAGGACCTGATAAGTCTTATGCTTACTTGATATGTGATCGGCTGTGTGATTACATATAATTTATGTGTTACAGGGCCCTATATCTGTCTTACCATATGATTCCATGCCTTTGATATGACCATTAATATTCCTATCAACTCCTGATACTGATTTTGTAAACCAATATGATTGATATTGTACCATTGTTCCTTTATCATTATATATCATTGTTTCATCCTATTTGACTTGCGATGCATATAGATTCACTGAGTATCTTATATATTCACCTTTTTTTTGTTTAACCATTTCAGAAGTGGAGTAGATTGCAGAATCCTGTCATCTGTCATCCGAGGATTTTTGCTTGCTATCATTTGATGTATATATATTTTGAATTTTGTGTTTTGATGTTCATAATCTAGCTACTCCATGGGGTATGTATGTGATAGTTAGGATATGAACATTTATATGTATGTGATGATATTATGAGATATGTGATGATCATATGGTATGATATATTGACTGTTATAGCCAATTACATTAAATTACAGTAAGAATTACAAAATAATAGAATGAATGCTAACTAAGTAAAATGGATAATTAAATGATCGTTATAGATTATCCATGTGATACTGGATTCTATGGGTGCCAGTTTCCATTAGCATCTCCAGCATCCTAAGACCGTCGCGATCCAAAAATGGGTCGTGACAATTTGGGTACCTAAAAATGGATGAACTTCATCATTTATAGATCTGCTTGAAATCCACAAGGAAAGAAGAGTCATGGTATTTGGATAGTGGAGGTTCAAGGCATATGATCGGCAATGCAAGTCTTCTCACAAACTTGGAAGAGAAAAATGGAGGAAGGTAACCTTTGGAGACAATGGCAAAGGTAAAATTATCGAAATTTGGCAAATTAGTAAGACTAAAAAACTCTTTCTTGAATATGTGTTGTTGGTTGATGGATTGAAGCATAACTTGATTAGCGTTAGTCAATTATGTGACATGGGAAACAAAATTTCTTATACTTCCAAGAAATGCTATGTGAAGAGTTTGAAGGATAATAAAATTTTGTTTGTCAGACATAGAATTGGCAATGTCTATATGATTGATTTAAATAATATGCAAAATGATAACATTTATTGTATGGTTTCTCTATGTGATGATGCATGGTTGTGGCATAGGAGACTTGTTCATGTTGGCATGGATCACATTAACAATCTTAAGTCTAAATAGCTTGTAATTAGTCTTCCCAAAGTCAAGTTTCTCAAAGATAAAATGTGTGATGCTTGTCAAATGGTCAAACAAGTCAAAAGTTCTTTTAAAACCAAAAATATTGTTTCTTCTACTAGACCTCTAGAGCTTTTGCATATGGATTTGTTTGGCCCTTATAGGACATCTAGTCTTGGAAGTAAACAATATGCATTTGTCATTGTTGATGATTACTCTAGATTTACTTGGATGTTATTTCTTGCTCATAAGGATGAAAGTTTCAAGAAGTTTAAATCTTTTTCTAAAAGAATCCAAAATGAAAAAGGTTTTTATATCACATCTTTAAGAAGTGATCATGGAAAATAATTTATTAATCATGAGTTTAAAACCTTTTGTGATGAAATGGAAATTTTTCATAACTTTTCTACTCTTAAAACTCCCCAACAAAATGGAGTTGTAGAAAGGAAAAATAAAACTCTTATTGATATGGCTATAACTATGCTCATTGAGTACTCTCTTCCTGAGTACTTTTGGGCTGAAGCCATCAATAGTGCATGTTACATTTCAAATAGACTTTTCATAAGAGCAATTTTAAACAAAACTCCTTATGAGCTATGGAATGGAAGAAAAACAAGAACTTCATATCTTAAAGTATTTGGATGCAAATGCTTCATATTAAACACCAAGGATAATCTTGGAAAATTTTACTCCAAAACAGATGTAGGTGTTTTCTTGGGATATCAACTTCTAGCAAAGCTTCTAGAGTCTTTAATAGAAGAACTTTAATTGTTGAAGAATCCATGCATGTTACATTTGATGAAACAAGTCCTTTTGATTTGCACAAACTTGATCATATTGTTAATGATGATATTTTTTATCATGAGCATGATTCATTTATTGACCTAGAGCCTGTTATTGCTTCCTAAGAAATTCTTCTAAGGCTATAGAAACTTCTCCTATTGATGTTGAACTTCTAAAGGATTGGAAATCCAAAAAGAACCACCCAAAAGACCTTATAATTGGAGAAACCTTAAAAGGTGTGGCCACAAGATCCTCTTTCAAAGAAATAGTAAATAACCTAGCCTTCATATCTAAGATTGAATCTAAAAACATCAATGAAGCCCTAGATGATAAAACTTGGGTTGAGGCTATGCAAGATGAATTGAACCAATTTGAGAGAAACAAGGTTTGGACCTTGGTTCCTAGACCACAAAACCATTCCATCATAGGTACCAAATGGATGTATAGAAATAAAATAGATGAGGTTGGTGTGATCACTAAGAACAAAGCTAGATTAGTGGCAAAGAGATATAATCAAGAGGAAGAAATAGATTATGATGAGAACTTTGCTCCAGTGGCTAGACTTGAGGCAATTAGGTTGCTTCTTGCATTTGCATGTCATATGAACTTCAAGTTGTATCAAATGGATGTTAAAAGTGCCTTTTTAAATGGTTTTATTGAGGAGGAAGTTTATGTTGAACAACCTCCAGGTTTTGAACAATTTGATTTTCCAAATCATGTTTTTAAACTTTAAAAAGCTCTTTATGGTCTTAAACAAGCTCTTAGAGCTTGGTATGGTAGACTTAACACCTTTTTTATTAACAATGGTTTTTCAAAAGGTAAAGTTGATACAACACTTTTTATTAAAAATGATATATATAACATGTTGATTATGCAAATTTATATTGATAATATAATATTTAGTGCTACTAATGAAGTCTTGTGCAAGGAATTCTTTTTATATATGCAAAGTGAATTTGAGATGAGCATGATAATTCTCTTCATATATGCAAAGTGAATTTGAGATGAGCATGATGGGAGAATTGAAGTACTTCCTTAGATTACAAATCAAGCAATATGAGGAAGACATCTTCATTAACCAATCAAAGTACACGAAGGAAATTCTCAAGAAATTTGTAATGGATGGAGCAAAATCAAGTAGAACACTAATTAGCTGCTTAATCAAGCTTGAAAATGATGATCTTGGTAAGCCTATTGAGGAGAAGAAATATAGAGGTATGATTGGTAGCTTGCTTTATTTAACCACTAGTAGGTCGGATATTATATTTGTCGTGTGTTTATGTGCACATTTTCAATCTTGTCCTAAAGAGTCTCATCTGCATGCTGTCAAAAGGATTTTAAAATATTTGATTAGTTGGTATCCAAAGAACACTTACTTTAGTTTAATTGGATATTCCAATGCGGATTTAGCCGGTAGTTGCATGGATAGGAAAAGTACCTCTGGTACTTGTCAATTCCTAGGAAATTATAATACCCTAGAATATTGCCATAAGTACGCAGTAATATAACTAGTTATTAGGTCGAGAACACCGATAGTACTAAGGAATTTTGAAAAATTTTTACACTATTCAAATTAAGTTTATTTTCCTCAGTTAAGAGGTTAATAAGAGATTAAGAATAATTATAGCTAATTATATGAAGAAAGTATGGAAAAGTATTAAATGTATTGGAAAATTAATATAATGGAAAAACCGTAAATAAGTGAAATTTCAGGGGTATTTTGGAAAACCTACTATCCACTGTCCAGAGTGACTCTAAAACCTATATTATGATAAACTGTAGATAAAAATAAGTCATTTCAGTTCCCACTTTGAAACTTGATTCTCAATAGAATAGACAGAATTAATTACAGAAGCTTGTGGGGTCAAAGTCCAATTATTAGAAAGTTTGATGAGTAAAATGTAATTTGCCAATTTTTCTTACTATATAAGTATGCCATAGGAAATTTTTGACTCATTTCTTCTCTTCTTCACTTAGTGGTTGAACCATTCCCTTTGACTTCTTCACCATTTCTAAGCTTGTTTTCTAAGGAAAATTTAAGGAAAACACTAAATTCATCTTTGTTCTTCCATTTACAACCAAAATTTCTTTTGGAAATTCAAAGAAAATCAAGGAACCGTTGAAGGGAGATTTCAGTTAGGTCATCCATCCAAGGTAACAAGGTGTTTTCTTTAATTAAATAGATGATTTAGGTGTGTTAGACAATGTAATACCCTAGGAAGTTGTAACTTATATGCATAATTTAATTCTTAGTATACGGTTTAAAAGCATTAAAATGATGGAAAATAATTTTAGAGACTCGGTTAGAAAGCGAATAAATTACTTTTTTGAAAATCGGCGGTATCGGAAAAACTGCCGAGAAATTAGTTGTCCGGTCAACAAATGAATTTCTAATTCTAACCAGGGGGTAAAAGATCACATAAATGCAAGTGTAATTTTGATAAAAAGAAAGAGGTGAAAAATATTTGGGAACACTGAAAAAGTAACTAATGGTAAAATCATAAATAAATGGAACTTCAAGATGAATAGTGGAAATTAGTCTGTCAGGGTTTCAGAATGACTCTGAAACTATTTTTATAAATAAGTATAAATTAAAATAAGCCTTTTGATTCCCCAATTTGAAATCTAAATCCCAACAAAATTGTTAGAATAAATTACAGAAAAAGTTGGGGTCAAAGTATAATTACTTGAAAGTTTAAGGACCAAAATGTAATTAGCCATTATGATTTTATATAAAAGTAATACTTAGTCAAATTTTCTATCATCTTTCTTCTTCTTCACATGGTGGTCGAATCCTTCCTTGCTTTCTTCCTCCATTTCTACACCAAATTTCTTAAAGGAAATCTAAAGAAAACTTAAGGTTTTCCATAGTTCTTCCATTCTCCACCATTGAATCACTTGGAAACACAAAGAAAATCAAGGAAAGTTTGAAAGGAAATTTTGGCTCCTTCATCCATTTGAGGTAAGGAATTATTTTATTTGAATTTATGATTTATTTAGATGAATTTGATAATGAATTGAATGGGGTTTAGGTCAGATTGCATCAATTGATGCATTTGGATAGAAATCCCTCATTTGTTAAACCTAATTGAAGTTGTATGATTGAGCTTGATTAATTAGTGTTATTTTGTGTTGTTTAAGCTTAGAATATGTTAATTGGAGGCTATTAGATGATTAATTGATGGTTATTTTGCTGTAGAAAATAAAGATTTTACAAGTTGTCAACATTGCCTCTTTTAAAGAAAAGTGGTTGAAATATGTAATACCCTATATATATGCATATCATGCTTTTGTGAAATAAGTTCTCAGTATATGGTTTAAAATTATCGAAATGGCTAATAATAATCTTGAAAACTCAGTTAGAGTGAAAACGAGAAATCTTTTTGGAAATTGTCGGTATGGATATCGCTGCCGCAAAAATAGCAGTACGGTCGACAGATAAATTTCTGATTTTGGCAAGTGGGTAAATGATTATATATATGCATGAGCAAATACAATAAAAAGAAAGATGAAAAAAAATGTTTAAGAACAATGATAAAGTAAGCAATGGCAAAACTGTAAATAAAGGGAACTTTTGGAGAATAGTGAAATTTCGACAATTTGAGTTTCAGAACGGCTTTGAAACTATTTTTATTAATTAGTATTAATAAAAATAAGATGTTTGAACATTCACTTTGAATTTCAATTCCCGACGGAATTGTTAGAACAAATAATCGAGCGAAAATGTATCAAAATCAAATTAAGGAAAGTTAGAGGACCAAAAGTGAAATTTATCATTTTTGTCTTACTATATAAGCATGCCTTATGATTTTTTTTTTTTTTTGTCTTTTTTGCTTGTTCTTCACCGTAGCCTTCATCTTCCATTTCCAATTTGATTTTTCTTTTGATTTGTGTAGAGAAAGTGTTGGAATCATGAAATAAATACAAAATAATCCATCCTCCACCAAATTAAACCATAGAAAATCAAGAAAAATTCAAGAACACCAACATTGGAATTTTGGCCATTTTAAATAATTAAGGTAAATTATTCATTTGTTTGATTTTATGGTTTAATTAGGTTAATTAGATGTTGGTAGGATTGGGTAAATAGTTTAATTGCATCAATTGATGCATTAAGCATTTTTTTTTTCAATTTTCAAACTCTAAAGTGAAGTTGTGTAATTGGATTTTGTGTATATGAGTTAGGATGTGTAAATTGAGTATAGAATAAGTCAATTGGATGTTTATTGGTGATTAATTAATGTTTACATTATTGTAGAAAATTTGGTTGGAGAAAGTTGTTGATTTTGCCTATTGTGAGGAATTGAGGAATTAGGTGGCAAGGCAATTTTATTAGGTGATTTGGAGTACTAGGTGAGTCTTTTATGCATCAAATTACATGTCCAAATTGTTAGAATGACAATTGGAATCCATATGTAAAATGACCATTTTGGCCGAACCCTATTTGTGACAAAATGCCTAATTTTATGCTTTGGATTTGGACTTATTTTCCATGCCAAATTGATATGCTTGTTGAAGATTATTGAGTTGTTTTTATTGCCTGTGGAATTGTTTCCATGTGTATGTTTATTGATAATTGGGACAATGTCAATGTTGCACCAAAACCATACCGAAAAATTCGTAGGCCAACCATTTGAATGCTACCGTCGCCAATGACAATGGCATGCCAATTGCGTCAACTTTTTGGCCGCAAATGACCAATTTATGTTTGTTTCCATTATAGGTCACTAGAACTTTGGTCATCGTTTAATCAATTATTATTGATGTTTTATTGACTTTATGCTTATTAAATTGATTACTATTGAGTTATTGATACTTGTCAATGCCATTATTTGAAATCGTATCTATTGATGTGTTTATTGCTTCTATTGACTCCGAGGTGATTTGACAGAATTGTCATTCCGACAGGCTAGTGAGTTTATACTGTTAGCTTTGTGCACATTGATTGATACCCTGTACTAGGAAGGGATGTCCTAGTCATAAGACCCGTACAGTGTTATGTTTATATATATATATATATATATATATATATAGTGATTTGTGCTTGACACATTTCTATGCGTTTCGTGGCTTTATATCTGTCAATTTCCATCTCATTCATATGAAATTGATTCTATTGATATGATTGCTTATTTATAGTCATATTTTGTACTTGCTTCTGTATTGCAGACATTCTGAGCGAACTGATATTATTATTTTATGTAATATCCTTAGTGAAACCCTAACCCTAGAATCTTGAACCCTAGTTGGAAACCTAAACCCTAGTGCCTTAAACCTAAGGGGACTTTGGGGTGTTTGCATGAGTTGGTTTCTTTATGTGTTTCATGAATTAATTCAT
>CANXYC010650158.1:0-35584 GCA_948193065.1 Aleurites moluccanus | reverse complement strand
GTATATAAAAGGATTAAAAATTCGACCAAAATTGAATTTATGAAATTGTATCGGTATATATATATATATATATATATATATATATATATATATATATATATATAGGTAAAATAAAAATAAATATAATTTAATATTTATTATTTTTATTAAAAATTAAAAATAAATTTTATCCGTTCGAACCTAAAAAATTAGTTTGATCTATTAATTAATCAGTCAGTTCATCGATTTTTTAATCGATTTTTGAGAGACGAATTTTTAAAAATTAATCGGATCGATTTTTGATTTTTCTAATTAAATCAGTCAATTTGATCTGATTTTGACGACATAATCGCGATTCAAGAACGGTTTAAAACTCCGGTTTGCTGTTCCTGAATTGAAGAATCGACTCCGAGTCTAGACTCTTGAGTCTTTGAGGGGCGTTTTCAGTTATAATTCTCATCGGTTCTGGTTCTGGTTCTCGTTCCTAATAGTGTAATCGGCCAATTTTTTCTTTCAGTTCTAGTTCTACTCTTCGAGGAATCAAAGATCCCATTTGGTTTCCTTGCATGTTTTTATAAAATTATTATTCATTATTAAGATATTTAATGATCAATAAATAAATATTTATTTTCTCATTTAAATATTATTTTTAAAAAAATAATAAGAAAAAATTATTTAAAAAAATTATAAAATAGAATTTTTATAAATAAGACCACCTAACAACTTATAATTATCATTGACCAAATAACTATTTAAAGCTAACTGTTATTACTACTAATCAAATTTGATATAACTTTTATAAATTAAAAAATTAAAAATGGCATTGAGACTTTTTGTCAAACACACAAAATGGGATCAATAGTTCACCAATTTGGTTTGGTTCTAAACAAATGAACCGGCTAGCAGTTCCTAGGAAGCAGAACCCCCAGTCCGATTCAATTCCGGACCACCGTTAACCAGCAATTTTGATCTTCGTCTGCGGGGCACGAGTTTATGGTGTTTTTAAGCCAGTCACTGCTTCCGCTGCTAATTGACGCATTGTTTAGGATAAATATATAGAACCGCGATGCCATGGGCCAGAGATTCTGGGCCGACATATTTGGTGGACTACCCAACTATATCTATTAGGGTTGGTTTTTAAATTTTTTCATTTTGTTTTAAATTTTTGATAAGAATTTGTGATTTTTTTTTTTTTTTTTAAATTCAGCTTCTTATTCATTAATCATTACGCATTAGTATTCTCGATGACCCAAATAACGGATAAGGCTTGATGTCTAGGTCACAAGCAAGTACTTTAAAAGTTGTATAATATCCAAAATCAAAGCACATTGAATATAATAAAATAAAAAAGTAAAACCGATCTAATTGATTAAATTATATTAAATTAATTAATAATTATCTAATTATTTAATTTAATTTTAATTTAAAAAATAAAATAAATTAAAATTTTAATTTAATTTATAATTTAAGTTATTTGTCATTGATTTTAAATTAAATTAAATCAAAATTATATATATATATTATTTTTTATTATTATTATAATTAAATATATTTAATTTTATTTTACATATAACCACATTTTTTAACCTAATATTAATTTAAAATTAAAAATAAAATCATTCATAAAAAATTAATTAAAAAAATATAATTCTTAAAAAAATATAAATTTTAATTGTATTAATAAAATAAACAAATTTTACATTATACATTAAATTATTTTTTAAATTTTTTTATTAATTTATCTTTTTTTTGTTCTCAAATTTATAATAAAATAATAACGATTTATTAAAAATATTTAATTTAAAATTAATAAATTAAAAACTATCAAATCAAATAATTTAACTATAATGATAATTTAATTTAATTTAAAAAAATTTTAAATTAAAAAAATTAATTTTATTTAACCACAACCCTTTTATCAAATCGAATTGATAGCATCCAATTTCACATGCTAAATAAATATCACCTGTTCCTTCCGCTTTGTATCAAGTAGGGTTATTTACCTGAAACATTAAGGACTTCACTTGGGTCAAGAATAACCAATGTATATCCACGAAAGCCGATTCAAATTTCTCTGTTTCTATTGATTTGACTATATTGAAATTAATTAAACAGCAATAGTACAATGGTATGTGGGGTTTTCCGATTGATAGCAAAGATGAAAAAAACATAAAGAACATTATTTATACATCGGTCAAAATTAGTGAAGATACAATCACGACATATGCCAGAAAAAAGAAAATGGCTATCTGAACAAAGAACTTTGGATTTTCTCTCATGTTTGGGGATGTTACTGCCCTGAAAACCAGAAACCATTCCCACTGTTAATCTTTTGAATAGATAAATTTTCTTCCTTGGACCTTTAAATGAAGGAAACGTGTGGAAAAGAAGACCAAAAAAGAAAGGAGGATAAAAAAACTCATGCAGCAAAAAGATGTTACCTAGCAATTCGCTGAGAAAAGCGTTGAAAGGGTAAACTCTGAATAAAGACAATGCCTGGTCCTGTTAGAGTCGCTGTTATTAAATTGTCACCCTGCAATTTCACAGTATCAGCTAAGAACAGCTACTTCTTGCACCATATGAGATAAATAGTCAAGTAAGCTGCAGTTCCAGGTACTAGTTTTGCCATAAGCATCAACTTAATCTTGGACTTGCATGCTGGTTAAAGGGAAGGTCCTAGATTAGTTAATTGTTTTTTAGTGCCAGACAAGGACACGATATCTTATTATGCAAAACAATCTTTAATTATTAACTTAACATTAATAATGTGTTTGTCCATTAGATATGAACCCAGAATATCTGAAAAAAAAATAATAATAAGAAAAGAAGAGACAACTTACCCCAAACACAGCCCTTCTCATGGGGCCATTGTATTTGATTTGGACATTTACTGTGGTATTAAGTGCGACAATGCAAGACATGTCAACAGATAGCACCTCACCCACCTCAAGATTTTTCTGTATGACTAGCAAAATAAAATCCAAAAACTTCCCATGGTTAAAAGTAAGAACAGAGAAATGTAAAAACTAGTGTAAAACGAGTGGTCCAATTACCAGAGAAAAAAAAATATTAGTCAAGATTCAATAACAGGGGTAATAAGGGTTGAGGGCTTGGGGAGGGGGAAAGAGAATGAAAATCAAAGGATGCTTTAATTTTGCCAATAAAAGATGCAATTGGAAATATAAGAACACAAGGAAACAAACCAGAGGGGCAGGTAAATACACATGTATATCTAACCATATTCAATATCAAACCCATCTAATTATCAACATCAAACCCATCAAACAGGACAATAATCTCTCTGTCAAACGCATTCTCACAGAATGGCTTAGGACCAATCTCTAAGAAGGCACTGATATTAGTTATTTTATCTAATGATGTCAGAAGATGCATACCAGATCCTCCAGCAAGAATAAATGCAAGCCCCTGTCCAGATAGCTTCTCTCTCAAAAATCCCTATAATGGCATTAACATGCCCATCAGAAAGGATGAATATAGATAAATCAGAAGATTGAAGTAAAGAAAACAATGAGACAAGATCTATAACACAAAAAAAAAAACTACTACATAAAGGACCAGCATTATCTCACCTCTGCACCAGTCATGGCATTACGTGCCCTCTGAACAACTGTATTGACCTTAACATCATTGACAGAGCAAAGAAATGCATCTGGCTACACAAAAGTTTGATAAAGTCACATAAGATTGCAGCTAGTAAAAGTAAGGAAATGACTAAAGGTAATCCAACCATGAAAAATCATGAAACAGTGTAAGACAACTAAAGAATATCCAAAGTTCCTTTGTGCAAAATGGAAAAGAAAAATGGTAAAAATACTTCGTCACAAAAGAAAAAAGGAACATATAAAGAATGCAAGTTAGATCTACCTGGCATAAGATTTCTCCACCAAATATTGCCAAGTCAATCTACAAAATAAATGAAAGCCAGGTACTTATTGAACCAATATTTTATTAACAATCAATTTGGCACCGTAAATTTGACTATAATAATAGCCCCAAATGGATGCATTTTTTAAAGAATCTGGCAGATATGAAGTACTAACAGGAAGAATCCTTGCAAGAGAAGGTGCAGCAATCCCAACAAACCCATCATTTGGACCAGCATTTCGGAGGACTACACTTGTGACAGTCTTCCCAAAAAGCCACTGCCACATACCCACTTCATTTTCAGGGATGAAGACATTTTCCATTTCAACCAATCCAGACATGAAGCACATAGATCCTACAATTTCATTCATATTAGTTCCAGGCAATAAAACAGTGTAATAGAAGATTTAAACTCAAAAGATAAACCAAACAAAATATTAGTCAGTTGCAAAACTAACATAAAGAAATCACAGTTTTGTTCAATTTACCTGGTTTTGCAACAACCCTTTCTTGTGGTTTCAACATTATCTGACCAAGCAAGAACCAATATCAAAGAAGAAAATTGAGAGCAGAGAATTTAAAAATTCGCATATAGCTTGATAGCACAAACCTGAACCACCTGTGCTTCACTACCTAAAATCTGGAAAGGGATCACAGCATCTTGCTGACTCTACAGCAGCATTATCCCTCATGAGATGCATAACATGCAATATTATAAAATCTAAAAGTTCTCGAGCATTTATACAACACAAAAGCAACAGAGCCTTTAAAATAAACCAGACTCCATAAACAGAGCAGAAATGAAACTCAAGCAACAGTCATAGTGGTTCATCAAGACATACCATATATTCATTAATCAATTGAAATAATCATGGAAAACCTTCCAAATATAAAAGTGCCTCCCAGGGCACAGTTTATGAGGAAAATATTGTCATTATCCAGTGACTCCATTCATTTAAGTCAATGATACAGCTAGCACCTAATATCATTGCTCAAGTGCTACAAGCCTACAACATAATTTATAACTGGAAAATTTTTTAAATTGAACTGTAAAAGTTCAATAAAAACTTTTTTCCATTACAAAATTTCTTATTTAACTTCTTTGCAATAAAATGCCTAAGTGAAGAATTATGATTGCAGATAGGTCTATCTCTCCAAAATGAGCTTTGGTCATGTTCAGGACTCAGGCTATGTGTATAGGTAGGGCAGGAATATATATTAATTTCTTGATATTAGTACCCAAACATCTATCTATAAACAAAATAAACAGTCATTACACTTTAGATGGAATGCAACTTACGACTTAGTGGTCTAACACGTGAATAAGTTAAACGATATGTCAGAGGTACAATTATTAGCATAGTTATGGCTCCCTTAAATTTATTCGTAGAAGAATAGTACAAGCATGCAAATCCTCAAAGGCAGAAGAGGGAGGAAACCCATAAACATATACCCAGGTTGTGATGGGGTGATTGGTTCCTTATTGACCAAATAGTTCTCCCAATGGAAAAGTAGCAGATGACAATTAAGAAGATTAGACTCTCCGGAATACCACGTGACCTCAGTGCACTAAGTTATACCCTCTTAGAATGCAGATGCTGATCCTAAGGTCGCTGCCATATCAATTTAGACTTTTTTCACAGATTAAAACATAGCCTGAGAGCTATTATTAGTAATATTTTGCACACCAGTGTCTGTCTTAAGAGATTGCTACTCGTCACTAACCAGATGCTTGCCAGAGTCCAAAATAAGGCACAAGCTCACTAGGAGCTTCGTGTTTTGCCACAAGCTAGACAAAATCCCAAAAATAAAAATAAAAATAAAAAAATCTCCGGCTCAAACAAATGAAATTACGGGTTGCTATAGTGATTGGTTGTCCCATTAAAGTGGCATCTATCATCTACAAGAGACAGAGGCGCATCTCTGTGTAGTGTTTATGCTCCATTGGCACTTGTTATTCTTCTAAAATGCAGTATAATATAATACAGATTTTAACACTTCAATCATGAATTATGGTTCTCTTTCCCAAACTTCATTATGCTACATAGAGACAAGCATTATATTTCCAACTAACTTCCATATTTTTGTATTACCAAATCTTTGCTCTACCTTTGCATCCCTTTATTCCCAATCACAAAGTCCTACTCCATCCTTGTATATACTATATGCATATTAATTCAACTTTTCCTTACATTACATATGATTAAACTATTTGCTTCCCCTACCAATATTAATTCTCCCTTTGTAATCTAGATTTTTCAAACAGCTATAAACTACACAATTAACCTTCCGTGTATATTTGAATTCCCACAAAAATCATGTTCTGTTACTAAACATATATTAAATGTACCAAATGAACCACTTGCTAAATTAAGTAACAAACTCACCTCCACCAAGTTTAACCCTAACTACCAAACTAAATAAGAGCACGATCTCCAGCAATGCACAGAAACCTACACGGATCAAACACCAAAACCACACGAAAACCCTAAAAATACACCAACAACTTTCTACACACTAGTAAACCAAACACGAAATTCAATTTTCTTTTCACATCATCTCAATTTTCCAAGCAACCAGTACATGAATATATATAATTGTAATTGTGATAAGAGAGTACCTGATAAACGTACGGTTGAAACGGAGTGGAGAAAAACGGTGCCGCCATAGGGAGAAAACACAGAGGATTAGAACCGTGAAGGAACAGAGATCGAGATCAAAATGATTCAATTTTCTGGGATTTTTAATGTTAAAATAGTTCCATCTGGTTGATCAGATCGAGAATTGGGAAATTTTAAAAATTAATTGAAAAACAAAAAAAAAAAAAGTAAAATTCACACAAACTTGAAGGATTCTGCTTTTTTTAAAATTTTTTTTTTAAAAAATATTTATATTTTTTAATTGAGTTTGGGTTGCTCACGAAGCGGACAGAGATAAATAACGAAATTACTATTATACCCTTGATTGGTGATGACTCATCTTTGAGAATTAGGTGATCGGAAGAGTTTGTCTTAGTGGGCATGTTCGTCAAATTAAAGTTGCATATGGGCTTTTCATTTTTGTAATGCGTACTAGCGAGTAGTTATTTACAGTGAAATTTATCGGATTGATTGCACGTGTACAATGGATGATGTGGCGGTTTCTTAGTGGATGGTGCTTTATTCTTGACGTGTGAAAAGAGAGGAAGAAAAAACGAAGGGGAAAATTGAATTTGAATCCAATTGATCAGTGGCATAAAAATACTGCAAAATATTTTAAAAATTAAAATAAGAATATACAAAAGGATGATCAGAATATATAAAAATAATATTTATTTGATTTTTAGATTTAGAAAAAAAGAGAAGAAAGAAATTTTAATTTGATATTTTTGATGAAATAGTAGAAAATTAAATTTTTTTTCTTCTCAAATTAAAAATTTCAGCTGTTACAATTATTTCTTTTTTATGAATCGTTAATTTTTAAGTTCCAATCTTAATCATTAAATAAATTCATATTTAATACTATTGTGTTCCACAGTAACTCTTTTAACCAGTAGCCAGTTTGCAGATTGGAGGTATTGTTTGTTTCTTGTTAGTCAAGCTTACTCCGTTGGAGCTGGGGACACAAGAGCGCGTGTCGGTCAGGTGAAATGAAAGAAACGTCGTCGTTTTTACTTTAAAGGATGTTTTGGTAATTGCACCGCAACAAGTTGCCAGCAGAATTAAAAAAGCCTAGCCCATAATAGTGCTAGTGACAACTTACAATCATAAAGTAGCAAAGTATGAGGTCCAATATATGGAATCCATGAACATGGATCTCTAAATTTTGGGATTTTTTAAAAAATATCAAAAAAATAAAAAATATTTTATTTTTACTATTAGTAATTTTTTTTAAAAAAAATATTATATATCTAAAAATATTTATTTTAAAATATTATATATCTATAAATATTTTTTAAAAAAATATATAATATATATATATCAAAAACAGTAAAAATTAAAAAAAAATAAAAAAATAATATATTTATATAATATTTCCTTTAATTTTTTAACTTTCCAAATCATCAAACCCAAAACATTGTTTGATTATAATATTTTCTAACCCAATTGAGTTGAAAAAAAAATATATATTTTATCTTGGAAATATTACACAAATATATGTTTTTTTTTAATTTTTTAATTATTTTTTTAATTGTTACTGTTTTTTAGTATATATATAATATATCTTTAGTATATATTATATTTTTGAAAAAATATTTTTAAATATATAATATTTTTGAAATTTTTTTTCTAGCAGTAAAAATAAAATATTTTTTATTTTTTTCTTTGAAAAAATCCCTTTAGTCTTAATAATGCTATTTTTTCAACTAATAACTAAACCCAATTAAATTATATTGATTCGTATCGAGTTATATTGAATAACTAACATTTTATATATAAACAAATAATTATTTATTTATATCCATTTTTCCTCAAATTTTCCTGTCTAGAAATGGAATTTGACCGGCTGACTTAGGAAAGGAAACAGAAATCTTTTTCTTTTCCTGTAAAACAGAACAACAGACAGTTACCGCGTGTCTCGCCAGTCCATGGCTGATAGCTTCCCTCTATTCAATTATAACCATTATTATCTTTTTCAGATCCCATCACTTCTTTCAATTTCAAACTTCATTCCTCTTTGTCTTCAATTTTCAACTCTCTCCTTCAAACCCAGGTACTTTTTTCTTTTCTTTTCCTTTCTTTTCTTTTCCTTTCCTTCTCTTATTATATCTCCTTTTAATTTCTGATTAATCCTTTTTTTTCTCTATAAAATAAAGTACTTTTAATTTTCTTGAAAATTTTAATATGTCCTTTGTGTCCAACTTACCAAAAATGGGTATTAATTCCAATAAAGAATGGAGATTGTATAAAAGAATGTTAGATTAGATTGCAATTCAGGAAGTCTTGTACACCGGAAAACTTTTTGTATCTTCTTTTTTGAGCTATTTTTTTTTTCATTCTTTTACTGTGTATGTATATGTCGGTTAAGTTTCTATATTGGATAGTTTAATTTTTGTTGATTAAGAACTCCTTTTATGTTTTTCAGTGTCTTGGGCACATTTGGAGGGATGGAAATGGAAAGATTTTGATGAGATAGTAATCAAATATCTGCCTTGTCAAGCACTGAGATGTGTTTGTAAATTATTAATTATGTGTTAGCCTTCTCAGGCAACCAAAGGATTGAATTAATTATGTGTTAGCCTTCTCAGGCAATCAAAGTATTGAAACTAACTGCCTTGTGTTGTAAATTGTAATTCTGTATTAGCCTTCTCAGGCAATCAAAGGATTGAAACTTATGAATTTTCAAGCCTTATTTCATTAAGAACAAACCTGTGATCATGTTCTTAATATTTTATTCATCGGCAAAAGTTTGAATGGTTCTATCATGATAAGATGATACTAATTTTCTGGCGCATGGCTGCTGTTATGATGAGAGAAATATTGTGTAATTGCGCGTGGAAAAGAGCTTATTGGAGAAAACTGCTTTGGGCTTGTGTCACAATGACAATAGTTGGAATTTTTGTTCCGACTTTTATATACCCTTTTCCATTGAGCGTGTGGTTCCTTTCTTCACCTGTAACGTTTTCATCACCCATGTCCTTGAATGGTAGCATGCAGTTAAAAGTGGTTGTTACTGAGGCAAAAGTTGAACAATTTCCTCTTGTTCCAAATGCTTCTATTCTTTCAGTGAATTCTACAGAGCCATCTAAGGCAGCTAGCGCCATAGTCTCTCGAAAGAGAAATTCTACTGCCAGAAAGAGAAGAAAGAAGAGTAAGGTAAATGATGATGCAAAGGTTGTACCTCCTGTGCCACCTCGCATTCCTGCACCACGCCGCTTGCAGGTAGAATTCAACCAGGCATTTTGTTTCACGATGAACCATATGGAAGTTGTTAACAATGATATTTTTCCTGTGCTTTACAAATGCAGAGATACATTTGGTCCTTGTCACCAAATGATGCCCTCTTGTATGCTAAAAAAGAGATTGAGAATGCTCCGGTGGTCAGTGGTGATCTATTTCTGCATGCCCCTATATTTCGGAATGTTTCTGTTTTCAGGAGGTATATTTTGTCGCACCTCCCACTTTTGCTTAATTATACCCATTGATAGTTTATGATTTTTAATATTTATGAAATATATGACTATGATCAATCAGTTATAGAAGGTTTAGATGGATCAAGATGATATCATACTCTGAAGTCAGAAGCATATCATCAGTTGACCATCTTTCTCTAGTGACTTGTCATAGGATCAGTGACCTCCTCTAACCAAATTATATAATGGAGTAAGTGCCAGTTGCTCCTGGAGACTAGGTCATTTCCAATTTGTATTCACGAATCCACTTGATAGTATCTCTTCATTTTTGCCTAATTTCGACTTCAAGTGACCAGTTGCTGCACTTAGTGTCTTTGCTGTAAGTATGAAGGATATACTGCATACCTTCTTAAAAGTAGATTGCCTTAAAATATCAGACTTGAAAATGATGTCTTTTTATGCCTTTGCTTTGCTTCTGAGCCTTACGAAGGGCTTTGTTTGTTTCTAAGTCACCAAATCTACCTAATCTAATTTGGAAGTTCTGAATTTCACATTCTCTTATCTCCAGCTTAATAGCATACACCTATTTAACTCACAAGATTGCTTCACGTTAGCTATTTAATTCTACGTTTGTCCTTTTCACACCTCAGCTCTTTTCTTTTGTTTGTTCGGCAGACCCCTCTTGCAAGCCGCCAGCCACCAGTGCCAAAATGTTACTCATATCAGGTCTAGACCATACCTACAGATATTCTTTGTTTTGACCACTACACTTTGTGCCCAAGTAAACAACCCATGTAGGAATTGGATAAGCCTGTTATTTTCCCTCTAAAAGCTTGATTGGTCAAGTTGTGTATAAGAATTGCTTGAGTTAGAGGTTTCCCTATGCATAGTCATTAACCATAAGCATTTAATAATGGGAAGATAATTAATTCATGCAGTACGTTATAGCACTTTGTTAAGTAACTTCATACAGCTTCATGTCTGTCTGGAACTTCAAATATTAGTAAGTACTAAATACATTGTTAGCAGGTTGGTTTGGTCTTATTATGTTTGCTTGATGCCATTGTCTCTGTAGTGCCAAGATGTAGCTGTTCTGAAAGTTTCATTATTTGAGTTCACATCTTTGAATTCATGTCTTGTCAATGATTTTAACAAAAATTCTATATATTCAGAAGTGTACTACTGTTCCTGAATTTCAGGAGCTATGATTTGATGGAGCTGATACTCAAAGTTTACATCTACCCTGATGGGAGTAGGCCTATATTTCATAATCCCCATCTAAATGGAATTTATGCTTCTGAAGGATGGTTTATGAAGTTTATGGAAGAAAACAGAGAGTTTGTCACTAGCGATCCAGAAAAAGCTCACTTATTTTACCTTCCGTACAGTTCACGCCAGCTGGAGGTGGCACTTTATGTGCCTAACTCACATAATCTGAGACCATTGTCAAAATTCATGAGAGATTATGCAAATATGCTTGCAGCAAAGTATCCATTTTGGAACCGCACACATGGGAGGGATCATTTTCTTGTTGCCTGCCATGACTGGGTACGGTTATCTTTATCCTATCTGTATGATAATTAGATGAGCCAGTTTTATCTTATTAGTACTGGTACCTGTTATATGGTTGAAGTCCAGATTCATTTTCTGTGACTGCAACTTGTTGAAACACAGATGAAGTTCTTGATACAATTATAATGTGTTTAGCTGTGAGGAAAAGTTGGAGAATCATCTTGCACAGGGCCATCAAAAAAGTTGAACGTACTACTAAAATGAGTGGCGTGGAATTGTTTTAATCATTGAATCAGATGACACCATTTTAAGTTTCTCCAATCATTTTTGCGGATAGTTGCCATTTATAAATATCCCCCATTGAGGATTCTCAATCAAAATCGGTTAGTCTTAGCAGGTTCTATTGATCATCCAAATGCATAGAAATCCTTTATCTTATGTATGTGTAGAGAGGGATATACTTTATGAATTTTGCTTCTTGGGATTTTCTTGTATGCAATTTACTTTGAGAATTATTGAATCCATTTGTTTGACAATCATTCATGTCTTGTTTGCTAACCAAAATTTCCTCTGTTCTTTCTCAACTTATTGCAGGGTCCATACACATTGACTATGCACAAGGAATTAACAAAAAATACCATAAAAGCTCTATGCAATGCTGATGCATCTGAAGGTATTTTTGATGCTGGCAAAGATGTTTCGCTACCTGAAACAACAATAAGGACTCCCAAGAGACCTCTTAAAAATGTTGGTGGTGGAATAAGAGTATCACAGCGCCCAATCCTTGCCTTCTTTGCCGGAAACATGCATGGTAGGGTCCGGCCAACGCTTCTCAAGTATTGGCATAACAAAGACAGAGACATGAAGATTTATGGGCCGCTACCCGCTGGAATATCTCGAAAGATGAGTTATGTTCAGCATATGAAATCTAGTAGATATTGTATATGCCCAATGGGCTATGAAGTGAACAGCCCCCGGATTGTTGAGGCCATATATTACGAGTGTGTTCCGGTTATCATTGCTGATAATTTTGTTCTCCCTTTTAGTGATGTGTTAGATTGGAGTGCTTTCTCTATTATCGTGGCTGAGAAGGATATTCCAAAACTGAAGGAGGTTCTCTTAGCTATCCCATTGAGACGATATCTTGCAATGTTAACTAATTTAAAGATGCTGCAAAGACATTTTCTTTGGAATCCAAGACCCCTCAGATATGATTTATTCCACATGATTCTGCATTCCATCTGGTTTAGCAGGTTGAATCAGATTCAAATTTCAGTGTCATAGTAATTCTTTGAATTACTAGCATAGTTGATCGTGGATGATAAGCCAGAAAGAGTCAAGGGTTGTGGCAGGCTAGTTGGGCTATGGACCTGATACAAGCATTATTTGTTGCCCTGGAGCTAGCTTGATGTTTAGACATTTAAGACTAAAATGAAGATCGTCCACCGTGCAGGTACAACACATTTAACTATCTGCTGTATCTTTTACTTACAATCATGTATTTGTAGTCAGTTACAATTTGCTGTATCTTCTAGTACACGACTCGATTAGTACAGCTAGTTACAATTTGTATTTGCTAAATGGTCCAGTACAGTTAGCTTCAACTTCCTTACCTTAAATTAGGGTTGGCAATTTTTAACACGGTCTAAGAGGTGTTTGATAGAGCGATTGCTAAATGTGCGATTGGTGTAAATGTGCGATTGCCAAATCGCCAATTGCTAAAAGCAACTTATACTTATAGCTGCTTATAAGATTTGCCGATTGAAGATAAATTTTGTTATAATTGGAGTTTTTATTTGGCCAACCAAACAACATAAATTTTTTCAATTGGCGACGCGCATGTTGGCAATCCACAATTAGGAGTATTTAGTTGGCCAACCAAACAGCCCCCTATTAATATGACACGAACACGATATATAATAAATAAATTTGAGTTATAAATGGGTTTGGGTCACCTGTTTATGATACGTAAAAAATTATAGCATATATCAGTTAACCTGTGTAACTAACAATGTCATGTTATAACCTATTTAATTTAATGATATGTTTAGGTGTGAAATATATAATATATGATATATTTAAATTTCTTTGAAAGTCATTTAATTTATATAGTAAATTTTTTTATTTTTAAAAATTTATTTATAATAATTAATTCGCATAGATAACATATAAATATAGATTCATAAGAAAATTTTATATTAATTAGGTTTTCTTTAGTTTATATGGTACAAAAATCTTTTTATTTTAATTAATACTTTATATTTTAGAATTAAAACTCATTGAATCCCTTTTATTTTGGTATAAGTTAATTATATATTAAGATTAAACATGTTAATATTATTGAAATTTATAATAAAATAAATATATATGTGTTATATTTTAATAATTTTTTTTTTTATTTATATGAGTCATACATATGATAAGTGTGATAAACTTGCCCAAGTTAGGGTTATAGAATTTTAACACAATTAATAAATAGGTCGGATTAGAGTTGATCATTTTCATGTTATTCTAGTACACTACTCGATTAGTAGCCGAATTAACAGCGCTACCTTAAATGCTACCAATAATTGCTGCAAAACGTCCTGCTTTGTTTCGTGGGGGTGCATTGTCGCTGATATTTAGGCAGCAACAAGACATGAACCGCGGAGGAACATAGGAATCACTTCAGCAAGTGATGAGTTTCTCCATTGTTTCAAATCACCCCATTATATAATTTTTTTTTTTTATCTTTCAAATTTCATTAGTTTAATTATTATATTTTATATTGCAGGGAAAGAAGAAAAACAGCAGATGAACCTTTGTTGTTGTACAGAACAGTTAAATGTATAGCATCCAGATAAAAGAAATTTGCTACAGAATTTTTCTTTTTCTTTTTTTTTTTCCTGAAAGTATATGTATTATCATACTGCATTTTAGAAAGATTCAAACTTTTTTATACCATTTTTTCCCCTTGATCATTGGTAAAATAGATTTTCTTAATATACTTTTCAGGTTAAAGCCTGTTTATAAAACAAAACGTCAAGGAATTTGATTTGTGAGTCTTTTCTTAGTTCCATAAATTTATCACATTTCAGGTTCTCAATCCTCACACCATTATAAATCTTTTTACTAAACTTTAATTATTAAAATTTTTAATTCTTAAATTTTATTTTACAAGTGAAAATTAAAATTAAAATTTCACCGATAAAATTAATGAAAAAAGGTATTTTAAAATTTTATATTTGTTGTTGATGATAGTATAAGGATTAAACTTGAAATAAAACAAAATGTTAAAAAGATTTCAATAATTTATTCATATAGAAAAGAGGGTCAAAAACAAGGGGACTCTAACCTAATCCATTGAACTTTTTTCTTTGTTACGTCTAATACAATGAGCTTTAGAAAAGCTCGACTGGGCTGAAATTTCTGTGTTGGGGACAATAGATTAGATAATATATATCATTGGGCAAATATTTTCAAATATAAAAAATAATGACCAAAACCAATGAATCTTTTATTGAGTAATAATATAATATTTTTAGGATTGAAAATTTTCTAAAGTAAAAATTTAATTGCAGCCAAAGTTTACCCAAAAAAAAAAACAATTATAATATTTGACCATTTTTTTTTTCCGCCATAGAATCAGTTAGATTCAAAGTGTAAAAGGCTTTTCAGGCTTAAAAAGTACTGAATTAACTAAATAATAATTGATCAGTTCATAAAAATAAATAAATAATAATTGGTACCTTTTGTTGGAAAAAAGCTTGATTTGGTTGCATTTGGACTTGCAGTTGCAAATAACTTTTTTTCTTTTTTCTTTTTTTAAGGAAACAGTTGTAAAGAAGTTAAATAATTTTTTCAAAATATCGAAATTTATTTATTAACTGATTTAATATTTAAAATTAATTTTTTTTTCTTCTTTTTAATACTGAAAAATGAGATTTGAGTGTTGACGTTCATTTCTTAAAATAATTTTACTTTACTTAAATATAATTTTTTAGTTCGCTATGAAATTTAGAGATTAATTAATACAATTTTGTTGGTAGGATTCAGATTACTTAACAAAATTTCATTTCTTCTAAAATAATATGTTTTAAGTTTGAATAAATTAAAATTATATTGAAATAATATATATTTTTAAGTATGAATTTTAATAAAATCAATAAAAATTTATTTAATTATTTAAAATAAAACTTTTTAATTTATACATTTATTTATTTATTTATCTTTAAAGTGAAATAAATGTGTTTTGTCAAATAATAATATTATTGATTTATGCTAAAAAAAATCTAAAAGGAAAAAAACATTGAAGATTTAAAATTTTATTTTCTTACATTATTATGAGATAAATATTAAATAACACGACTAGATAATATTATAATTAGACTATTATTTTTAATTGGTTAATTTTTATAGACATGATATACTGGAACCTATATATGTTAAGTTAGGTTTTTTAATTCCTTGGATTTTTACAATTTTTTTTTTTATTCCAGGGAAGGCCAAAGCCAAGAAGTTAGTTACCTCAAAACTCATATTTCATAGGTTATACCATAAATATCATGCAACAAAACACTACTAATTTTTTGAAGAGAAAAATCTAACACATTAACTCCTAATTTCAAAGTACTACCATAACAAACAAGTCAATCTGCACAAGCATCAACTTCTCTATAAATATGTCTTATTTTCAATATCCACTCTATCTTAATAAGCTTCTTGATGCAATTTACAATACTAGAAAGACTATTAGTCATAGTATCTTCATTGAAAATTAATTTCATCATGCTCAAGCTTATTTTATTCTATCCACACTTTCCTAAAATCATTGTCCCATGCCATAGACAAACCAACATATATCCCCCATAATTCAGTCATGGAGGCAAACCCAATTAACCAAGCTCTTGTATTTGAGCGAATGAACCCTCAGAAGACGTCATATCTGTAGATCCAAAAAAGGACTTGTCAGTATTCAGCTTACACAAATCTCCTTAAGGAGCAGTCCACCCAATAATAATAATAATTTAATAATAAATAATAATCTACAAAATCCTTCATTGAAGAAATTTTTCAAAATTTTATTTTTTATATGAAAATTTAAAAATTCTTAGAATTAGAAATAACAATGGAGAAAGAATTTTAAACAATTTATATTATTTCAAACAATTGATTTATACTAAATCCATGAAGAGTTAAAACTTCCTCATCCAAAATCTATTTTACTAAATTTTCCACTTCCTTTTATAGACATATTGGAAACTACATATGGTACCGTCCACATAAAAAATAATAAAACAAACCATAAAATGCCAAATTCATTCAATAATTAGATGATAAATTGTTAAAAGTCGAGATTCGTTAAAATAAACACTTTCCACGTCATAAACTTTGGAATTTTCAAAAGCTAAAGGATTATCTATATTAAAATATTAATAATAATTAAAATACACAAATTTCTTATAATATTATAATTGTACGGGAGAAATTTAAAAATTATATAATATAATTAATGAATTTTTTACTCAATAATATTAGAATTATAAAATTATAAATTTAATTTTAATTTAAATTATATAAAAAAAAATTTTTTTTTTTTTTTTTTTAGCATAGAAAAGGAGAAGTTAATACGAGTGAGACTTAAACTTGCGAATCATCCCTAAAATGAACCATTTCCATATAAATCATTGAAAATAAGGATTTAAGTTAGAGTCCAAGTCTTAGTGTCTACCTGTGTTAATGTGATAATAATATAATATATGAAATTGAAAAGGTGTATCTTTTCTTTTTTTAGCATTATTGAAGATAGATTTGAATCTAAATTTATTACGCATAAAAAAAAAGAAATTATTATAAAATTGAAAAATTTTTACTTGTCCATTTTTTATATTATTAAAAAAAAATGTTTACAGAAAATACTACTGACCATATTATGGCATCTATAGAAATCTTAAAAGATAATGGGAATTGACAGATTTTGAATTACTAATTTTCCATATCATAAAACAAGCATTAGATCAATTTCAATTTCAATAAGTTTCGATAAATAATTAAACATTAACACACTTATTATGGAGCATTATTCAGTAATTAATCACATATATAATCATAATTAACATATCAAACATGATTAATTACTGTGGTAAAAGACAATTTTTAATTAAATTATACGTAGATACCTAAAAATCAAAGTTCAAAAAGAAAATTAAGAGAAAACAGCACCTATTTATTAATTATAATTATTTACACACATTAATGCTCACCTCTCTCAGTGAGCCTGTATAGATCCTCATCAAGTTCAAGAAACTTATTCACCCATTCCAAACCGTCGGATCCTTCAGTTGAGAAGTCGAAGAAGTCATTGGCATCAAAGTTAAGCTCTGGGATCGCATCTTCTTTATTAATATCCTCTTCCCTCTCTTGAGCTGTTGTTTTAGTAGTGTCAGACATCTTCTGTTCAATAATCTGTGTCGTTGGGGATTCCGGCGTTTTCTCCTTATTTATTTTCTTTCTCAAATGAGAATTCCAGTAATTTTTTATTTCATTGTCTGTTCGTCCTGGAAGTCTCCCAGCAATCAATGACCACCTATATACATATATATATATATGTCAAATTAATATTAATTTTTTTAATTAATAATTAAACAAAATAAATATTATTTTTTTAATTAATAATTAAACAAAATAAATATTATTTAGTCTAGCAGTAAGTATATGTTATCCATATGCAACAAACTCATTGTGAATTTTCCTTTTTAATACTAAAAAAAAAAATTATGAACTGACCTGTTACCAAGTAGTTTATGAAGTCTAAGAATCAAATCTTCTTCTCCATCTGAAATGTTGCCTCTCTTTATATTGGGTCTTAAGTAGTTTAACCATCTCAATCTGCAACTCTTCCCACATCGGTTTAAACCTGAAATAATAGTATATGTAAAACCCATGAAGCCTAATAATCACAGGAAAAATACATTTGAATTTCTCTACTATATTCTTGTATAATTAGCCCAACAACCTGTCATAATATCGAGTGTATGCTTTGTAATTCGAACTCTTACAATTACCTCCTCTTCAAGAATATATATAAAGAGAAATGGGAAGTGTAATAAAACTAACCTGCTTTAGTAGCAATAGTTTTCCATCTCTTAGCACCATGAATTTCAATATACTCAGCTAATTTTCTATCTTCTTCAGCAGTCCAAGCTCCTTTGTTCATGACCTTCTTAGTAGATGCCTCAGTATTACTGTTCTTTAGTGCCATCAGTATACAATAATTAAGGGAAGAGAGAGAGAGAGAGAGAGGGAGAATTCTTGGAGTGCTTAATGAGAGAAATATCAAAAATGTATATTAATTTATATACCGACGAGTGAAACTGAGAAATAACAGATCAGAGAGGGACTTGAATTTAAATATGGAGAAGATAGTATATATATGCATGAGTTCATCTATTTCTATCTACCCTTCATAGGGAGGGCAAGAAAGAAAGGAGGACCCAACTACCAGTTATGGTTGTAGAAACTGAGAATGGGTGGTATATTAATTAAGCTAAGCTATTATAGTAAACTCAAGTACTTTAAGTAGGGCTATTCAGCAAACGGAATTATCCAACCTGACCTTAATATTTTTCAGGTTACAGATTAAATTTATTAGGTCGGATTGAGTTCTTAATGCCTCAGAGAAAAAATAATCGGATCGGTAGGATCGAAAAGTTAACTTTGGCAAATGGATTTGCTTTTTATATGTTTAATGTTTAAGGTGAACCAATTTAGATCAGTCGAGATTTTTTTTTATTGTAATTATAAATCTAACCAATCGAATCTAAACAATTTCCTACAAAATGTAATGCTCCATATATATCCATTTAATTATGAGACCGCAAAAAAATATTTATGTATCTTAATTTTGTATGAATTTGATTTTTTTTTTTTACCTTAAATATCTTTTTTTATTAATATTATGGAAATAAAATTTATTATTGATGAAATTTGATCATTCCCACCTAATTATGCCAAAAAGAAAGAAAAAAAAAAGTGGCTGCATCTGATGCCTTTTTCATGAAAAGTTTCAAGAAAAGGAGTTGAAAAGGATATTGCTTATAAAGGTTTTCAAATCCTATGTTCTTTTTCTACAATAAGCATTTGCTTATCATGATTAATTTTGACAATTAATGCACATTTATTATTTTTGAACCAGAACATTTTTTTTCTTTTTTAATTTTACATTTGTTATGAAAAATAAATAAAATAAAAATAAAAATAATAACAATAACAAAAATAAGAATAAAAATATAAAAAGAAAAGTTTTTTTTATTGTCTTCTTGGTGGTGTATATTATAAAGTAATATGAACTCCTATTTATAAGATTCATCTCCATTATAGGTTACAATATATAAACTCACCATAAATTACGATATAAATAGTGTAATAAAATTAATTTTAAATATAAAAACTTATGAGTAGTGGGATAAATGAATGAACATCCACATTTATCTATATATTTATAATACTTCTTTTTGGATGTCCATCTTTATAAAAAATATGTCTCATTGAAATCTTATTAGTAAAAACCTAATGAAAAAAAAATTAGTGAAAGAAAAAGAGTATAATATTCTCATATTACAAATAATACACTATTTCATTAAAAACCTTACCAGAAAAATTCAATGGGATAAAACATTTGTTTAAGGAAAAAAAAAATACAGTGCTAAACTCTCTCTATTTGCAATATCACTGAAAATCTTTAAAACGTCACATTTCAATACTGTTAACTAATTCTTGAATGTTGTAGTAGGTAATGTCTTAGTGAACAAATTTGTCAGATTATTACTTGAACGAATTTATTGAACACCAATTTCACCATTCTTTTGTAATATATTAGTGCGCCTATTGCATAAATTATGATATTTCATACAAAAAATTTATTTTTTATTTTCTCTAACTAAAAATAGTTTTTATTCATATTAAGTGACCGAATAACCATTAAATTATTTAATAAATGTGTTTTGTATATAAAATTATAAATAAACTTTTTGTATATAAGTTAACTGATAAATAAAAAAAAAATTTGCCAAATGTTCAATTTGTAATCGAGACATAATTTTATTTTTTCAAAATAATTATTCTCAAATTCTTTTTTCAAACAACATGTTACTTTTGAAAGTTTTTCATAAATTTCAATAATATTCAAATCATCAATATATACAATAATTATAGCAAATTCATATACAAATTTCTCTATAATATTACTTTTAAATTCTATTTTGAACAAGTATTTACTAAGGCGATTTTACCATATGAACCCAAATTATTTTAATCCATACAAAGATCTTTGTAATTTAATTGAATAAATTTGTCCATAACTTAAATTATATTTTTTTAGCATTTTAAATCTTTCAAGAATTTTCATATCATTATCAATTGAGTCATATAGGTAAGATGTGACTACATTCATTAGATGCATATCAAGTATTTCATGCATCGCTATATTAATAAAATATTAAAATATTATTACATCTACCATAGAAAAATATATCTCTTCATAATTTCACTAAGGCGATTTTACTATATAAGTCTAAATTATTTTAATCCATACAAAAATCTTTGTAATTTAATTTAATAAATTTCTCGATAACTTAATTTATATTTTTCTAGCATTTTAAATCCTTTAGAGATTTTCATATTATTATCAATTGAGTCACATAGGTAAAATGTGACTACATTCATTAGGTGCATATCAAGTATTTCATATATTGCTATATTAATAAAATATTAAAATATTATTACATCCACTATAGAAAAATATATCTCTTCATAATTGATTTCAGATTTTTGCGAAAAATTTTGTGTAGCAAATATTATTTTGTATTTTACAATTTTATTTTTCTCATTTTTTTTCGCACAAAAATCTATTTGTATCTAACAATTTTACATCTTCTGTTATTTGGACTACTGGTCCGAAAACCTTATGCTTTTCAAGAGAATCCAATTCTACTTATATTATATCTTTTCATTTTGGTCAATCAACTCTATTTTCAACATTATTAAATAAATCGTTGTTCAAAATCAACATTTTCACTCATAAAAATATGTTACACCATATATAAAATAGTAGTCAACAATCATTTCATTCCGATTTTATCTTTTTTCATAACTAACATAATTTATCAATATCTCTTCATTTTTACTAATTTCAGGTACCTGTACTTTTTCAGGAAGTGTATCTATATTAGTATTTGCATTTTCAATAGAATTATCTTTATTATTTATTATTTTTCTCTTCCAATAACTTTTATCCTTATAATCAATAGCTTTTCATATTTCAAGCGTGCTTAAAATTCATTAATATTAATAAGTTGTCATTCTAGACGATAATACAAATTAAAATATTAACAGCTGTTATATGAGATTTTGTTACTCAGTTAAATCAGCAAGTACATACGACAATTGATTTATTTTGTATTTTTTAACTTTTATTATCTTCCCCTAATACTGAGAATATTATTTTATCAAATAATAATTTACAAATTGAACAATAAATATATCATCATTAATGACTCAAAATATTTAATAATTGAGGGAGATTTATATCCAATTTATATTTCTAACCTCTTTTGAGAACTCATCTTAATGCATTGTGATGAAGTAATTAGGATATATACCGTATATTCAAAAATTCTTATATGAGAAATATCTAACTTTTAACCAAAAGCTAATTGATTGATTTGAAAAATCTTATAGTTCTTCAATAGATTCTCACATGAATTTTTAATATTTTTTTTTATTTTTAAATCAATATGACCTAACTTGTCAAGCCAAATAATAAAAATATTTTGATATGTAAACTTTTGGTTTACTATAAGATTCTTTTCAATTCTACTAATTTTTGTATAATACAAATAAAAAAAAATAACATAAAAATTTTCACTATATTTTCTACCCAAAATAATACTTGTAATATGAAAGTATTATTGATTCCTCTCATTTACCATCTCAATATGATATTCATTACTGCGAATATTTTTAAAATTTAACAAATTTCTATGAGATTTTGGATAAAATAATGTATCATATATAATAAGTGGTGTTCCTTTTAGTAATAATATATTGGCTCTTCTGAAACTTTCAATTATTTTTTGTTTTACCAAAAAACAATTGCCTCACCCATTTTCAAATAAGAAAAATATTTGATATTTTTAAAATTTTATGAGTTATCGCAATATTTACAATATATATATATATATAAATCAATTCTCCCTTTCAATATTTTCAAAAAAATATGTGTCACATCAATGTGAATAATATTTATATGATCATAATTAAGATTATCATTGATAGAGATAAAATTTATCTTCTCATTTAAATATCAATAAAATATTTTATCATATGATAAATATCTGACTAATTTTTTTTCATACTATATCAATAATATTTACTTTAAAAAAATTTTGTTCATATTTTCTATTCTTATTTATGTATAATTTTATCATACTTCTAGTGGTGATAAGTATTCTTATAAAATTTCTTTATTCTTATGAAAAGAATAACTTTATAGTATTATTGTTATATATTACTACAATCATTTCAAGAAATGTGATAAAACCAGTAGGATGTGCTCTATGAATTTTTTATTAACGACTTATTATTTTATTTAGTTAAATATTGTTGCATTCATTTTAGAGAATGAGATTAAATCAAAAGATATAAAGTTAATTCATAACATTTTTATAATATTTTTTATCGATATTGTTATTATATGAGCATATTCAATATATGTAAAATATTAACATATCATTATTTGTAAATATTCTCCACATATTAAAAATTAATTCTAGCAAAAAAATAACATATTTAAAATAAAAGAATAACTTAGCAATAGTAAAATAAATAAATTCACTATAATTATTAATAAATAATTAAATTAAAAAAATTTAATAATTATTCTATTTTTTTTCACTTATACTTTTATAAGATCACAAATATAAATTATTTTCTTTTATTTCAAATTATATTTTAACAAGTATAAAATATTATAATCTATATAAAAACAAATATCAAAATTAGAGTATAAATTTTTTATGTTAGATGTACATTGAAAAATAAAATGATAATACATAAAAATAAAATTTACTTATTCAAATACCTGAATTAGAATATTATCGAGAGAAAAAATTTCAAATTTCAAATCTCAAATACTTAAATAAGAATATTATTAAGCGAAAGATTTTTAAAATTTTTGAATAAAAAAATACTATCAAATATGTCATGGAGAACAAAATTAGGTAACATAAGAACAAAAGAACTTCGATTTACCCATTAATAAAAAAAAAAACTCTAAATCATATAAACATAATATTATTTTCAATAAAAAACAATGAGACATGAATTATAAACATAAAGACAATGATAATATAATAATTTTCTATAAGAATAATAAACTAATATATTTTTATAAATATAAATAATTCATTAAGATAGTAAAATAAATAAGATGCATGAAATTAATATTTTAAGAGTAGATAAATTTACTTAAATTTGATTGCTTAAAAATATAAAATCGTGTTGATAACATGTTATGAAAAATAAACAAAACAAAAATAAGAACAAGAACAATAACAAAAATAAGAAATAAGAATGGAGAAGGGGGAGTTTTCTATTATTTTTTTAGTGTATATTACAAAGTAATATAAACTCCTATTTATATGGTTCAACTCCACTATAGATTATAATATATAAATTTACCATAAATTATAACATAAATGGTACAATAAAATTAATCTTAAATATAAAAACTTATGAGTAGTGGGATAGATGAATGAATATCCATATTTATTTATATATTTATAAATTTTCTTTTAAAATTTAATAAATATTAAGATTTGAATTAATTACATATATTATCTTTAAATTTAATTTTAAATTTATCATTATCCCTATAATTTATAGGGTAAAAATCATCCAATTTTAATGTAATTAAAACGACAATTTTTGTTGCCGTTTTCTAATCTAAATTTCACCGCAATACATCCCCAAGATTTTCCTCAAAAATTTTAATGTTAATTTATGCCAATCCTTTGAAATTTGAACTACTATTTTTTATATTCATGCATCCGACAAGTGATTTTTATTATAACAAGTCGCTATTGAACCAATTTACTCACTATTTGAAGGTTTTATGCAAAATGTGTGCACGTGGTCAAATAGTATATGTAATGCCTTTGACTGTTAATTTTTTTGTCATTTCTGTATAAACACACTTTTAAAGTTACAAAAATAGAAAGACTTATTTACATTAGCAAGAGAATATCAATAATTTAGACAACTTGAGTTATATTAATATTTAAATTACAAGACTGGAATCCGTGGCTTCTTGACAAAGAAATAGAAATAAATTAATATAAAAATAAGTTATATAAGAAAAAAAAGATAGTTTGACAGAGTTACATCACTTTTTATTTATTTATTTTATTTTTAAATTTATTTATTTAATATATATTATCATTATAATTCTAAGAATACTTATTAAAAAAATGGTGAACTAATTAAAATATTGATAATGCGTTGTCATGGAGCAGTTCCTCTCTTTGTATTTTCTTCATTTGATTTGAGGCATAGTACATATAAGGTTTGTTTAAGTAGAAATTCTATTTTAAAAATATCATTTAAAAAAAAAATTATCATGTCTAATTTAAATATTTTTTATTTTTAAATTTTAAAATGATATTTTTAATTAATTATCTAAATACTCAATAATTATTTAATATTTTTTAAAGTTCAAAATAATATTTTATATCTATTTTAAATAAATCTAAACACTTTCTTAATATTTTTCATTAAAATATGTTATATTCACTTTCACAAAAACCCGTGGGATTCCATTTTATAAATTTAAATATTATTATAAGTTCAAGATGTCTAAATTAATGATATTCTTGTAAATAAGCCTTTTTATAATATTAATAAGGATTACTTACTAATTTTCACTGTAAAATAATTTAATATACTAAATTCTTTTTTATTTTTAAAAAATACACTAACTCCCCCCTAATAAATGTTACATTATATTAATTTACATTTCCTTCTAATTTTATCGTTAATCAATCTTAAAATGATTAATAAAGGTTATAAAAAGATAAAAATATTCTTACTCTTTATTTTTAATTAATTAAATTTTATTTTTGCTTTAAAAAATATTTTTAAGAGTTACAAAATTTATTTTCATATTTTTTTGATAAATTTGAAAATAAAAAATAAAAAAAATATTTTTTATTTTAAAAAAAATTAAGAAGAAATTAAATTATTTATTCTTAAATTTTTTAATATAAATAAAAAATTCATTTTCATATTTTTGATAAATTTGAAAATAAAAAGTAAAAATATTTTTTTAAAAAATTTCTTATTTTTTATTTTCAATTTTTTTATTTTTTAAAAAATAAAATAAAAAAATCTTTTTATTTATTTTATTTTCAAAGTTATCAAAAAATATAAAATATATTTTTTAACCTTAAAAAATTTAAAGTAAAATTATGAAGTAATTACTTAAAAATAAAAAATAAAGACATTTTTATTTTTTTACTATCCTTATTGACCATTTTAAGATTGATTAACAGTAAAATTAGACGGAATAATCTAATAATATATTGTAATATTTATCAGGAGGAGTTAATATATTTTTAAAAAGTTAGAAGAAATAAATATATTATGTAATTTTATATAGGAAAAATCGTAATTAATCCTGTTAACAATTTTTTATAAGGACTCAATTTTTTTTATCATCAATAAAATTAAAGAAAAAATTTGTAAGTATTATACTCGTATGTATTTTGATACCTAAACTTAATTTATATTTAATTTTTAAATTAATCCTTAATTCTAAGTGTTTTGTCACATACCTATTACTATTACTTTTTTTTTAGTAGATAAAATTTGATTAGAGAATAAATTTATATTCATTACTGAACAGTAATAAATATAACTGTTGTATTTCACCAACTATTCTACAAAGTCACCACCATTACTCACTACTATAAATCTGCTATTATGTAACAATTTTTTAATAGTCACAATAGTTTTTGTCACTAATAATAGTTTTTGTATACAAATAATTATAAATAGATAAGTGAGAGAATTAATAAATAGTAATAGGTGAGAGAATTAATAAATAATATATATAAAAATTATAAAATTTATTAATTAAACTTAAGTAAAATTGACTTTTAAATATGAAGAATTAAATTCAGAGTTGTTGAACTTGGTATGATCCAGATGATTTAATCAAAAAAATTAAAAATTAATTATTAAACCGAACCGATTAAAAGGAAAAATATAGGGCCCTAACACTCAGTATGAAATCTGAAAAAAAGATCGAGTAATCATTGACTAAATGACCTAAATCGAATTATCCGTACAGAACGATTAAGAATTTTTTTTTTTTTTTATGTTTTAATACAAAATGATGTCATTTTGAATAATATATTTGCATGCTCCTTTTGTCCCTCATTTTCTAGCTTCCTCAAATTTTCACTACAAAAAAGTAAAAAATCCAAAGAAAAAAGAAAGAAGGAAAGAAAACCCATATGTTTGTGTAGAAGAAAGTGGCAAGAAGAGAGAGAGAGAGAGAGGAAAAGGTGACACTATGCTTGTTTATGAACATAACACACTTGAAATGCTTAGTAAAAAAGAGGCAAAAGACCAGGTCTTTTTTTTTTTTTTATAACACTATATAATATTTGGATTTTAATGGGTCTATTTGATTTATGGTAATAAATTAGTATAAAATCAGTAAATTAGAAACGAAAATATAAAATTAGAAATCAAAGATTTAAAATACTATTATGATTTTATTGTTTAATTTTAGTTATATGCACATGATATTTATTTTTAATATATAGATAATAAATATAAAATTATATAGTAAAATTTGTGATTTTGTATATTATATAATATTAATTTTATTATTTTCAGTTTCATTTCAATTCGATACCAGTTTGATCCCACTCAAATATATGGCATGTAATTCTTTATTTTTATTGGTTCTAAAATCAGACCAAATTTAAAAATATTAGTTAAATTCACTCTTTATTTTAAATTTAAATATTAAAGAGTTGATTTGGCTCTTATTTTCTATTAATTCTTTATCATGGCTCTTACACTAACAAGACTACTCTCAAAGGTAAATCATTTGCTTGTAGTTCTAGCAGAGGCCGAAACAAGCTTGAACCTGGACTTGCTAAATCATCTGGTGCCAAACACAACTTGCCATTTTTATTGATAACCGAAATAAAACCCAAGTGGATTGAGCTTTATTATTTGGACCATCCAAACCAAATTACAACTTGAGTTAACAATTCCGAGTTAAGAAGAACCTTGTCAATGAAGAACCGTTTTATATGCATGGAAAAGGTAGTTCTCTTTCGGAAAGGCTGTGCTAGTCATAGGGTGATTTACAACAACTATCTGATGAGAATAAAATTAATAGTATCTTAACTTCATCCGACTACCAAACTCAACATAATCATTTTATCATCATGCTAATTTGGTAGCCCAATTCTACTTAATAATTTCCAAATTATTAAATATCCATTTAAATAGTCATGAGTTGAAATAAATATGAATGTAAAAATTGCTATTCAATAAAAAAAATCAATAAAATGAAAAGTTTAAATAATTTCATTCACTACAGATGAAGGGAATTAGATGAATCACATCATCAACAAGAATCATTCAACTTTAATGGAAAAAACTTTGGACAACTGGGGAAAATTATATGCCTTTCAAAAATAAAATAAAAAATTCATTCCTATTTACAATGAGGCCCAAAAAAAAAAAAAAACAAAGCAGCAAAACTGACAAGAAAAATATCATTTTCTTTCTTTTTTTTTTCTCCCATTTTTCTTTTCAAACATTCTCCACTATATAAAAATATGAATTGAAATACAATAATTAATAATGTGTTGAATTTTTCACTGAATAGATTAGACAATAGATATACAAATTATATATAATTGGTTTTATTTAAGTTGGTGAATAAAGATGATTATTGAAAATTGAAATTAATATTTGCAGAAGTTAATAAATAGTGAATTAATAATCTAATTAATTTTCATAATTAATAATTGAAAGTTAGGTAATATAATTGATTTTATTTAAATTGGTGAATAAAAATGGTTATTGAAAATTGAAATTAATATTTGCAGGGGTTAATAAATAGTGAATTAATAACGTAATTAATTCTCATAATTAATAATTAAAAGTTAGGTATGAAATTCATATTTCAAATTTTATTATAATTAATAAAGAGTCTAATAGTTTATTGCAATAAATTCACTCGAAATCTGAACCGATAAATGATCCAAATCTAAAATTATCCTAACCTAAATTTAATTTGGACTCAAAATGATCAATCTGAAACCGACTCAATTCACCCATTTGCCATTTATAATTTTGATACCGTTAATAAATTTTTAGTTTCATAACAATGAAATATTAAATTAATGGTATAAATCTAAAAAATTAAAATTTTTCATTTAAGAAAAGTATATAAATTTAATATTTAATTTTTTTTTTTCATTTTTTCGATCTATGTTGGGTGTTTTTTATTTTATTTCTGTTATGTATCATCTTAATTATTAACAGAAGTTTATATTAACATAGTTACTCTTTGTCTTTAGTTGAAATTAAGGATAAAAGAAGAAAAATAAGAGTAAGAGGTATGTGAATTTATAATTTTATTTAAAATATTTTTTTAACACAAGTCTAAATTTATTTTTTGTTAACTTTACTTTTCTTTAAATAAAAAATTATATTATAAATCGTATTTATTAGTCTTTATCTTCTATTTATAAATTAATTAAACATATTATAATAAAAATAGCTAATTAAACAATACTAGGTATTATTAAAATAGGGTAAATATTTTGAATCTTGGCTCCAACTTGTCTTTCAGTTTGTTAATGATGCATGTGATTTTGTTTTCTTTTTTTTTTTTTTTTTTAATAAGAAATCCCCACAAATATTTTAAATATATATTTATACCCAGTTCACTAAAAACAAGTTTGAAAGATATTTAAATGATTTAAACTATTATATTACAAGAGATTGACTGTTGGTTAAGGTGAAAAAGGCAATATATATTTTAATTTGATGATAATATTTGTGCTTAAATTTAAATAAGATTAATTTACTTTTGATTTTGAAAGACATTTATGAGAATGAATAAATTTAAAACATTACTTAAAAAAATAAAATTTTTTTGTACCTTTCTCCAAATTAATTTATATAAAATAAATGATGGGCAATGTTTTAAATTTATTCATTCTCATAAATGTCTTTCAAAATCAAAAATAAATTAATCTGATTTAATAAATTTAAATATTAAATGATTGAAAAAAAAAAAGTCTCATCATTATATGCATGCATGTCCTACATTTGAAAACGATGGCCACACTCGTCATTCTTTTTATGTATAAACTTTCTAAACGCCATCCTAAAACTCGTCATCTTTTAATTGTACCGAACCCTTTCTCTAAATCATTAAATCTATTTGTGTTTTCCGTAGACAAAATTTAAAATTTCTTCCAATCAGTATTGTTCCCAAATTGCAAGCATGATCTAAGCCACATGCAATGCATTAATAATGAATTTCTTGTAGCTTGAAAAGACTCGGACGTTGTTCTTTCCTTCATGTCCTTTGTAAGACGGGATAAGGTTTTTTTTCACTACTTCTCCATAAAAAAAGGAATGGTAAATGTCACGTGAAAGCCAGCCTTCCTTATTTACAAGGACTCAATTTTTTTTATCATCAATAAAATTAAACAAAAAATTTGTGAGTATTATACTCGTATGTATTTTGATACCTAAACTTAATTTATATTTAATCTTTAAATTAACCCTTAATTCTAAGTGTTTTGTCTCATACCTATTACTATTACTTTTTTTTTTTAGTAGATAAAATTTGATTAGAGAATAAATTTATAATCATTACTGAACAGTAATAAATATAACTGTTGTATTTCACCAACTATTCTACAGAGTCACCACCATTACTCACTACTATAAATCTGTTATTATGTAACAATTTTTTAATAGTCACAATAGTTTTTGTCACTAATAATAGTTTTTGTATACAAATAATTATAGATAGATAAGTGAGAGAATTAATATATCTTTATTCTTTGAGTATTTATATACAAATAATTATAGATAGATTAGTGAGAGAATTGATAAATAGTAATAGGTGAGAGAATTAATAAATAATATGTATAAAAATTATAAAATTTGTTAATTAAATTTAAAATAAAAAATAAAATTAATTTTTAAATATGAAGAATTAAATTCAGAGTTATTGAAATTTAATCCAATCCAGTCAATTCAAATAAAAAAAAAAAACTAAAAACTAAAAACTAATCATTAGATCGGACGAGTTAAAGGAAAAAAACTCAGGATCCTGTATAAAATCTGAAAAAAAAGATTAAATAATCATTTACTGAATGATCCGAACTAAATTATCTGCGGAGAACGATTAAGAAAGTTTTTCTTTTTTGGGTGTTTTGGCACAAAATATGTCATTTTGAATACTATATTTGCATGCTCTTTTTGTCCCTCATATTCTAGCTTCCTCGATCTTTTGTCCCTCATATTCTAGCTTCCTTGATTTATCACCACAAAAAAAGTAAAAAAATCCAAAGAAAAAAGAAAGAAGGATAAGAAGAAGAAAACCCATATGTTTATGTAGAAGAAAGTGGTGAGAAGAGAGAGAGAGAGGAAAAGGTGGCACTATGCTTGTTTATGAACATAACACACTTGAAATGCTTAGTAAAAAAGAGGCAAAAGACCAGTTTTTTTTTTTTTTATAATACTATATAATATTTGGATTTTAATGGGTCTATTTGATTTATGGTAATAAATTAGTATAAAATCAGTAAATTAGAAAAAAAAATATAAAATTAGAAATCAAAGATTTAAAATACTATTATGATTTTATTGTTTAATTTTAGTTATATGTGCATGATATTTATTCTGAATATATAGATAATAAATATAAAATCATATAGTAAAATTTATATTTTTATATATTATATAATATTAATTTAATTATTTTCAGTTTAATTTCGATTCGATATCAGTTTGATCCCAGTTAAATATATGATACATGGTTCTCTATTTACATTGGTTCTAAAATCAAACTTAATTTAAAAATATTAATTAAATTCACTCTTTATTTTAAATTTAAATATTAAAGAGTTGATTTAGCTCTTATTTTCTATTAATTCTTTATCATGGCTCTTACACTAACAAGACTACTCTCAAAGGTAAATCATTTGCTTGTGGTTCTAGCAGAGGCCGAAACAAGCTTGCACCTGGACTTGCTAAATCATCTGGGGCCACACACAACTTGCCATTTTATTGATCCACCCAACCCAAATAAAACCCAAGTGGATGGAGCTTTTATTATTTGGACCATCCAAACCGAACCCTTTCTCTAAATCATTAAATCCATTTGTATTTTCCGGAGACAAAATTTAAAATTTCTTCCAATCAGTCATGTGCCCAAATTGCAAGCATGATCTATGAATTAATAATGAATTTCTTGTAGCTTGAAAAGACTCGGACGTTGTTCTTTCCTTTATGTCCTTTGTAAGATGGGATAAGTTTTTTTTTTTTACTACTTCTCCATAAAAAAAGGAATGGTAAATGTCATGTGAAAGCCAGCCTTCCTTATTTACAAGGACTCAATTTTTTTATCATCAATAAAATTAAATAAAAAATTTGTAAGTATTATACTCGTATGTATTTTGATACCTAAACTTAATTTATATTTAATCTTTAAATTAACCCTTAATTCTAAGTGTTTTGTCTCATACATATTACTATTACTTTTTCTTGAGTAGATAAAATTTGAATAGAGAATAAATTTATATTCATTACTGAACAGTAATAAATATAACTGTTGTATTTCACCAACTATTCTACAAAGTCACCACCATTACTCACTACTATAAATCTGTTATTATGTAACAATTTTTTTTAATAATCACAATAGTTTTTGTCACTAATAATAGTTTTTGTATACAAATAAATCTGTTAAGAATTATCTTTTTGATAGCTATCTAATACCTATGATTTATTTTTTTTATATATTTTAAGAATTATCTAATATATGTTTTAAGAATTAACAAAGTCGACTCGATCGAAGAGCAAACTAATCCAAAAAATTTCTTTCCTTTATAATAATCTGTAAACAATAAAAGAATATGAAACTTTCTAAGCTATACATTCTAGAAAATCAGTTATAACATTATTGTGAATAAGACAATATTGTTAAGTGTAAGAGAAAATGGTCCATATATGCACAACAAAATTAATTAATTCGATCCAGAAATTAAGCATATGTATTTATTACGAGTTAGTCATATCTATATATATATATATATATATATATATCTATATATATATATATATATATATATATCTATATATATATATGTATATATATATATGTATATATATATATGTATATATATATATGTATATATATATATATATGTGTGTGTGTGTGTGTGTGTGTGTGTATGTGTGTGTGTGTGTGTGTGTGTGTGTGTGTATGTGTGTGCATCTTAAATGGAATTGGTTCAGTTCATTAATTCTGTGGTAAGTCTGAATTTTTATTTATTTTGAGAATGTCAGAGAATGAGCGAGTCAAAAAGTAAACATAAAAAATGTTCCTTTGTGTAATATAGATTGATGATTGTAAAATGTGAAAGGGATTTGGAGAATTGTAACTCAAGAGAGAGGACAAAGTGATTCAGACCTGTTGGACTGTACTTAGAGAGTTAAGTCAGAATGAAATGTAGAAAATGCACCATAAATTATATAGATTTCCTTTGGATTTGGATTCCTGATATGTTGGACCCCTAAGTGTCTATTTTAAGTGACAAAAAGAATCAAGGAATTTGGATATCTGTAGCTCATTTGTGAGTTGGCCTTGTGAAGTGGCATTGCGAGCTGGAAATGGTGAAGTGGCATTTGCGAACTGGCATTTTTAAGCTGACATTGCAAAGAGGCATTACAAACTGGAAATGGCGAAGTGGTATTTGCGAGTGGGCATTGCGAGCTAGAAATGGCGAAGTGGCATTTGCAAGCGAGCATTGAAAAGTGGCATTACGAGCCGGCATTGCGAAGTGGCATTTGCGAGCTGGCATTGCGAGCTGGCCTTGAGAAGTGGAATTTGCGAGCCGACATTGAGAAGTGGCATTTGCAAGCTTGTAATTGCAAAGTGGCATTGCTATTTAGAACTGGCGAAGAAAAAAAAATGTCGAAGTGGAAATTTTCTAAGGCAATAGACTATTTATGGAGAGACAATAACTATTTTTTTTCATGATAACTTATTCTTCTTCTTTTTTTTTCTCCTTCGTTCTTCTTTTCTCCATAGAAGACCGAAGCACCATCTTCCATTTTCTTCTTCGATTTGCTTCATTTCTTCATTAGGTTACTGAGGAAAATTTTGTAGAAATCTTAAGTACTAGCTTAGCTCACCTCATTTCCATCATCTGTTAGTAGAAAGGAGCTAAGGATTTCAAGGGATATTGAAGTGTAGATTTCATCCTTTTTAACCCACTTAAGGTAAGGGTTTATTTGTTGGGTTTAATTGATTAATTAAATGTTATTTATGTTGAATTAGATGGGTTTAGTATAAATTTACCTAGATTGATACTAATTTGTGGAAATCCCTAAATTTGATGGTTGATTTGAAATTGTAAGATATGACTTAATGAATTAGTGTTAGGTTTTATTAATTGATGTTAGAATTAGTTAATTAGATGTGAATGGATAATTAATTGATGTAGAATTGGAGATTTGACAAAGGTGTATTATAAAGTGACCTAATTAGCACATTTGGGAAAATCTGGTGAAATTGGCTTATGCAAAAGGTGACTGGAAGCATTAGGTGAGTTCTACATGCATCATTTGACATGCCTAATTGCTTGAATTGATTATTGGACACCACTTGTGAAAAACCCTAAATGGCCGAACCCTATTGCCTTTGTGTTGCCTTTGAATTTCTTTGGTTATTGCTTGAATATCCTTGCCATTTGATCATATTTGATGATTGTTTTATTGTACTTATTAATGCCAAGCTTATTTGCCATTGGTCTATTGGGTTGTATTCTATAAGCCTACCATTTTAATGCCATTGTCATCAGCGACGTTGGCATTCTTATTGACCTATCATTTTGACCACCAAACCCATTTTTTTTTTCATGTCTTTCCTTATGGATAAACCCTTAATTATTGATTGTATACTGTATATGGCATAGCCATTGATTATATTGAATATTGTAATGATTGATACCAAACTGATTGTTATTGGATTTACTGTGATCTGGATGCCATTGTTGCTTATGGTATCCCTCGTTATTGACCCTGATATGGTTTGGCAGATGTAACACCTTAGCCTAAACCCTGATAGGGACCTTTAGGGAAATTATTTTCCTTTCTTTATGATGTGTTAATATTATATGTGAATGCATGGAATATATATATATGCATGTGATATGACCTAATTTTTAAGCCTAGAATTGGTTTGAAGTCAGTTAGGATCCAATCGGGTAAGTTTGGAATTTTTGATAATTTGAGGACTAAATTGTAATTTTGCATTTTTTCGAGGTTTTATAAATTTACCAGTATATTTGAGTAAAGGAAAGAATAAAAGTGGATGTAAATGGTCTTAAATAATTTATTTGGGAATTGTATGGAAAATGTACCCGGTTAGAGGCAATTTCGGCAAAATCGGCTCGATCAGGGGTGTTTTAGTGATTTCAGTGAATGGGGAGGACCTTTCTATAATTTTTCCATGATTATGGGATTATTAGGTGTATGTGGTTCTATTATATCATATTAGGCTTGATTAAATCTAGCCGTTGGATTAAATGATGGAAAATCGGACGGTTGGATCCTTCGGGAGCATTTTAGCTATCATAAGCTCACCTTATTGGATTTTTGCCTTAATGATCATGATTTGGTGTGGATGATCTAATGTGAGCCTGTTTGACTTTCATTTTTGATGGCCAATAGGATTAAAGTATGATTAATGGATGGTTAGATGTTGATTTTAATGGCAAAGTACCAATACTTTGTTTTACCCAATTTCACCATCATATAAATACTTGATTTCAGCCATTT
>CANXYC010649946.1:0-12730 GCA_948193065.1 Aleurites moluccanus | reverse complement strand
GAAAGCTGTACTAAAATGAAGCTGTGTACCCAGTGCCTCCTGAAATCTCTGCCAAAACCTAGCAGTAAACTGGGTACCCATATCAGATATGATAGACACTAGAACTCCATGCAACCGTACTATCTTATCAAGATAAAGTTGAGCATACTGTACTGCTGTATAGCTGGTCTTTACTTCTAAGAAATGGGCTGACTTAATCAGCCGCTCAACAATCACCCAAATAGAATTAAAACCTCTCTGAGTCCCATTTCCACTCTGGCAACTGTATTTCTTAGAGAAGCCCTAAGGGTTTCTGATGCTCCATTTTTACCTGCTGACAAGCTAGACAAGAAAAGACTAACTTAGCAACATCCTTCTTTAAACTAGGCCACCAATAAAGCTCTTTAATGTCATGATACATTTTGGTAATCCCGGGATGGATGCTATACCGTGAATAATATGCCTCAGACAAAATCCTCGATCTCAAATCATCCACATCTAGTACACATAGCCTTTCACCACACCATAATATCTCATCAATAACTGTGAGCTCAGTATCTTTCCCCGATCTCACCTGTTCTACTATCCTCTGCAAGTATGGATCTCTCAACTAAGCAGCTTTTATCTCCTCTACTAAAGTCGGCCGAACTGTAAACTGAGCAATCAAAACCTGATCCCCTAACTGTAATTGTAGCCCCGAATCCAGCAACTCATGGAACTCTCGAATCAAAGGTTTCCTAGATATAGATATATGCGACAAACTCCCCATCAACTTATGACTCAGAGCATCTGCAACCACATTTGCTTTACCCGGATGGTATAAAATCTTGCAGTCATAGTCTTTCAGTAACTCAATCCATCTTCGCTGTCGAAGATTCAAATCCCTCTGCTACAGTATATATTGAAGACTCTTATAATCAGTGTAGATCTCACATTTCTCCCCATACAGATAATGTCTCCAAATCTTCAGTGCAAAAACTGCTGCTGCCATCTTTAAGTCATGTGTACGATAATTCTCCTCATGCTTCTTCAATTGTCTCGAAGCATAAGCGATCACCCTACCATCCTGCATAAGAACACAGCCTAACCTAACTCTGGAGGCATCACAATATATAGAGAATCTACCCGTCTCAGATGGCAATGCTAGTATTGGTACTGTGGAAAGACATGTCTTCAAAGTCTAGAAGCTCTGCTCATAACTATTTGTCCATATGAACTTCTCCTGCTTCCTAGACAATCTAGTCAAAGGAGCTGCTATCCTGGAAAAATTCTGCATGAATTTCCTGTAATATCTTACTAACCCAAGGAAACTCCGGATCTCTGTCACACTGGTAGGACGAGGCCAACTTAAAAATGCCTCAACTTTCTGCGAATCGACTCTAATACTATCCCTGCTCACTATATGCCCTAAGAAGCATACCTCCTCTAACCAAAATTCACACTTTGATAACTTCCTATACAACTGATGCTGCCTCAAAATTTGTAGCACCATCCTCAAATGCTCCTTGTGCTCTTCCCTACTCTTCGAATATATCAAAATATCATCAATGAACATTATCACAAATAAATCCAAATAGGGCTTGAAAATCCTATTCATCAAATCCATAAATGCTGCTGATGCATTGGTCAATCCGAAAGGCAGTACAAAAAGCTCATAATGGCCATACCTAGTCCTGAATGCAGTCTTCGGTATATCATTCTCCTTAATCCTCAGCTGATGGTAACCTGACCGAAGATCAATCTTCGAAAAGTAAGAAGCACCCTGCAACTGATCAAACAAATCATCTACCCTAGGCACGTGATACCTGTTCTTCACTATCACTTTATTCAGTTGCCGGTAGTCTATGCACATACGAAGTGACCCATCCTTCTTCTTTACAAATAATACCTATGCTCCCCAAGGAGAATTACTCGGTTTGATGAACCCCTTATCTAACAATTCCAACAACTGTACCTTTACCTTTCTCAACTCTGTTGGTGCCATCCTGTAAGGTGGAATAGAAATCAGATCTATACCCGGATAGACATCAATCTCAAACTCTATCTCTCGCACCGGTGGCAACTCCAGTAGATCCTCAGGAAAAACATCTGAAAACTTGCTAACCACAGGAATCAGATCAATCTCAGGAACTGTCTATCGAGTATCTGTCACACTAGCCAAATAAACAATACAACGCTTCCGAAGAAGCCGTCTAGCCCCAATAGCTGATATGAAACTGAGATTACCTCTGTCTGTCTCGCCCTGATAAGAAAACCCATCACTCCCATATGGTTTGAACTCAATTTGCTTTGCAAAGCAATCTATCATAGCACGATGAGTAGTCAACCAATCCATGCCTAGAATCACATCAAACTCAAGTATAGGCATCTCAACCAAATCTACAGGTAAAATTCTCCCCTCGACAATCACATCACACCTCTCAAATCCAAAATCAACATCAACACTCCTACCTAAGGGAGTAGCTACCTCTAAAGGTACCTGTAAGTGTTTTCTCTCTCTACCCAATCTCATAGCAAACACAGAGGACACAAAAGAATGGGTAGCACCCGAATCAAACAGCACATATGCATCATTACCACAAACAGAATGCTTACCTACTACTGTGTCATGAGAGCTCTGAATCTATTATGGAGTTACTATAAAAACTCTGCCCTATCCTCTGCCTATAGGTGGTGGAACAACTGAATATGACTGCCCTGCGGGTCTACCCCTACTTGCATTACCTTCTCCCCGACTCAACTGCATACTGGGCTGTGACCCTGTAGAACCAGTAGTCTGAGTAATCCCAAACATAGGACAATCCCTATAAAAATGATTGCGCTCTCCACATCTCAAACAGGCTCCCATCCGTAAATGACACTCTCCTGTGTGCCTCTTCCCACAATAACTACACCGGGGCAGCTTTGGTAGTTGCTGCACCGATCTACTAGTTGCTCGGGAGGCTACTGATATTGGTGGCCTTACACCACCTCCTCTAGATACACCTCTCCCCTAACCTCTCTGAACATACATTTGCTGTGACTGTGCAGGTCTAAAAGAACCAGCCTGAAAGGGTCTCTTCCCTGATATGAATGAATCCCCTTGGAATCTCCTCTGATCTCTCCCAAATCTGTCCTTTTTAGAATTTATCTCCATCTAAACTGCAGTGTCAATAATAGTACCCAGGGAGGTAAACTGTGTACCCAGCAGATTATTATAGATGGCTGATTGTAACCCATTCTGAAATCTCCAGATCAAATGTGCCTCTGTAGGTGCTATAGACCTACCATACCTGCTCAATCTCCTAAATTCGCGAGCATACTCCAACATACTCATGTTACCCTAGACTAAATGCTCGAATATGGCATTGTTCCGGTCTCTTAGTCCTTCAGGTAAGAACTCATCAAGCAATTTCTGTTTAAACTCTGCCCAGGACATAGGGTTATCACCCCTGATGTTACCATCTATCCTCTCATCAAACCAAGTGGAGGCATCCCGCTGTAACAATGATCCTACCAGCTCAATCAATCTGGCATCTGAACATGGTAAACCTCTGACCATCAGGTCAATTATCTCAATGAAGTCCGAAGGATCCTTACCATACTCACCCTGATAAGAAGGCAACTGCAACTTCCTGAACTCAAAAAGTGAAACACCACCCTCTGGAATCAAACGTCTACCTCCAACCCTCTCTCTGACTGCTAGTACCCTCTCTGGTATAGGTGGCACTACTACAGGTGGTACTGCTGCTGGAGGCATAACAGGCTGTACTATAGGGGGAATAGGAAACAAAGGTGGTGGTGGTGCTGGTGGCTGCACAGCTACTGCAGCCTACCCTACCAAATGGGCCTGTTACATATCTGCTAACTCCTAGTTTCTCCTCACCATCTCCTGCCTAAACTCATATAGCTCCTGCCTCTAAGGAGCATCATCCCCTCTCTGACTATCTGTCCTCCTACGGGACCTAGGTGGCTCAGAATTTGCTCCTCTCCCCTGCACTGAGGCTCTAGAGCTGACCTTTGGTTCCTCCCTATCAGGATGCTGGATACCATCTAAACGAGGAAGTATTCCTCCCCTCACACTATTAGACATCTGCACAACAATCACAACACAACAATTCACAAATATATGAGATTTATCAATATAAGGATACACAGAATTTTGAATAATGAGGAAACACTTAATTTGACGATATACAATTTCCTATACTCTATGATATACATAGAACAGACAACAGTGCAGCAAGTAGTCACATACACAATACAGTTCATAATAACACATCATATTCATATAAGCATGATAAAATTTCGAACCTAAGCTCTGATACCAACTTTGTCACATCCCACACTATAGGGCTATGACGGTCCTAGGGTACGGGAACAGTTCATACAACCAGTACCACAAAGAACCCAAGTTATATGCTTTCATTTCACTTAACCATTTTTATGAAATATTTTTTTTTTCTTACTCTTAAATTTTACAGAAGATCGGACAGAGTCTCCCCTGAAATCTTAACATCTACCCCAAGCTAAAAACAGAGAAAAGCACTTCTAAAACAATATCAACTCCCAAGTCAACCTCCAATACACAACTCATATCAACTCATACTTATGTCAACTTATATATGAACTTTATACATCATAATTCATATAATAGTTTTTAATTATATCAATTCATACATATGACAATGCAAAAATAGGCATACCATAGCAACTGCACCCCCTGTTACAGTACATACATATATATGCATACACATCATAACATATAATTACATTCTTTACATGTCCACAATCATATTCATAAATATATACAAATCATATATACAAATAATATCATGGAGTACTCTATGCTATGTTAGGGAAGGACTATACAGCTACTCCGTGGCTGGAAGTACAAAAGTAGCCGAGGATGTCCGCATCTCACTCTTTCCCTGAAATGGTTTCAACATTGTGGGGTGAGTATAAAAATACTCAATGGATCTATAAATGTGAAATGCATTACAAATTTATAAAGACACACTTGATCATTGATAACAATAATAGGTCTAATGACAATTATATATGATAAGATATGACAATATAATAGAATGGATCAAATGTATAAGGTAAAACAGGATTGGGTCAAATAATTGAGTAGTACTGTCATTTCTGTCCACATCTCCATTTCCATATAAATGTTATAAGGAGGATCAATCCTTATGGCTAGAGCTATGTCCCTATCTCTAGCTAGGGCAAGTAGTACGAGTGTGTACACGGTCGATGGAATTACCCGCTATACCATCGAAGTAGCCCTGTTATATTACCATATACAAATGTTCCAAAATATGATGAAAATGCAACAAGTACAACCCATATCAGGTGCAATATAGTCAATTTATCCATATGAAAAAATATAGAGTTAGTCGGGAACAACTTACAAATTTGGCTCGTCGGGTCCAGTTGCGCTGTTGCAACGACTCACTAAATTACGGGTCCGTTTCCCGTTTTTTAGTGACTTTCTAGTTTGAAATGAGGGAAAACCCAATAATTGCATCAATTGATGCAATTAACCATAAAACCCATCTAATTCATCATCTAAATCATCCAAATATACCATAAAATCAAACAAACTAATTCCTTACCTCAAATGGATGAAGTACCCGAAATGATCATGAAAGAATTCCTTGATTTCTTTTGTGATTTCAAATGACAAATTAGTTGGAAATGGAAGAACAAAGCCTAAACTTAAGTTTTCTTTAATTTTTCTTTAGGAAATTTGGTGAAGAAATGGAGGAAGAAAGCAAGGATAGGTTCGGCTACCGTTGAACAAATGAAGAAGATGATAGAAAATTTCCTAAGGCATTTCTTAAATATTAAGTTAATAATGGCAAATTACCTTTTGGTCCTTAAACTATCATGTATTCATACTTTGACGTCAGCTTCTTCTGTAATTTATTCTGACAATTCTGTTGAGAATTGGATTTCAAAATGGGGAATCAAAAGGCTTATTTTATTTATACTTATGTATAAAAATAGTTTCAGAGCCATTCTGAAACTGAGACAGTATAATTTCTACTATACCCCTTAAAGTTCCAATTATTTACGATTTTGCCATTACTTACTTTTTTAGAGTTCCTAAATATTTTTCACCACTTTCTTTTTACCATAATTACACATGCATTAGTATGATCCTTTACCCCTTGGTCAAACTCAGAAATTCAACTGTTACTCGGACTACTATTTTCTCAGCAGTGTTTCCGGAAAAGTATTGCATTTGCTTTCTAACTATGTTTCTAAAATTATTTTCAATACTTTTAAACCACAAACTGAGAATTAAATCATGCATACAAGATATGATTTCCTAGGGTATTACATTCTACCCCCTTTAAATAAATTCACCCTCGAATTTAAATTAAACACAGACCTCACTGATGGAACAGGAATGAATATCTGTCCTTCATCTCTTGCTCGCTCTCCCAAGTGCGCTCCTCTATGGACTGATTCCTCCAAAGCACTTTGACCATAGGAATATCCTTGTTCCGCAGTTGCCTAACTTATCGATCAATTATTTCCACTGGAAGCTCCTCATTAACCCCAACATCCTGCATCTCCAATACATGTGACGGGTCCGATACATACTTTCGCAGCATAAAAATATGGAATATCGAATGTACATGGCTTAGATTAGGCAGAAGAGCCAATCTATAGGCCACATTACTAATCTTCTCTAGAATCTCAAATGGATCTATAAATCTTGGTGACAACTTTCCCTTCTTCCCAAATCTCATAATACCTCTCATCAATGAGATCTTAAGGAAGTCATGGTCACCTACTGCAAAATGTACATCCTTCCGCTTCGGATCGGCATAGCTCTTTTGCCTACTGAAGGCAGTCTTCATCCGATCTCTAATCATAGGCACATTTTCCATTATTTCTTTAATCAGCTCTGGACCCTCTAACTGTTTCTCCCCTAGTTCCACCCAACATACTGGAGATCTACACTTCTTACCATATAATGCTTCATATGGAGTCATACCAATAAAAGAGTGATAACTATTATTGTATGAGAATTCGATCAATGGCAGATATTGATCCCAGTTACCTTTGAAATCCAGAACACACAATCGAAGCATATCTTCCAAAGTCTGGATTGTCCTCTCTGACTGTCCATCAGTTTGCGGAAGGAAAGCAGTGATGAACCGTAACTGAGTACCTATGGCCTCTTGAAATTTCTGCCAAAATCGAGAAGTTAACTGTGTACCTCTATTTGATATGATCATCAAAGGAACTCCATGGAATCACATAATTTTATCTACATACAATTGTACATACTGAGATGTAGAATAACTGGTCTTCACTTTCAAGAAATGAGTAGATTTCGTTAACCGGTCTACAATAACCCATATGGAGTCATAACCTCTCATAGTTCTCGGTAAACTGACTACAAAATCTATGGTAATCTGCTCCCATTTTCACTCTAGCAACTCGATCTCCTGAAGCAACCATGATGGTTTCTGATGCTCAAATTTAACCTGCTGACAAGCTAAGCATTTAGATACAAACCGAGCTACATCTCTGTTCATATCAGGCCACCAATACACATCTCTCAAATCATGGTACATCTTGGTAATCTCTAGATGTACACTGTATGATGAATAATAAGCCTCTCTCATAATACAATCCCGCAACCTATCAATATCAAGTACACATATCCGCTTCCCACACTTCAGTACATCATCTTCCATTGTAAACTTTGTCATCTTGCCATTCTGTACATCTCCCTTAAGCTTCAGTATATATGGATCCCTATCCTGAGCCACTTTAATATCATCAATAAATAGTGACTTTACCTGAAATTAGGCTATCAGAGCCTGGTTATGATCCTGGGATCATAAATCCAACTCCATACGCAAATCAGCTAATTCCTTCATCTCTCGGATCCAGGTTCTTCTGTCAACTATGATATGAGCAAGACTGCCCATAGACTTCTGGCTCAGTGCATCATCTACTACATTAGCTTTGCCTAGATGATAAAGGATTTAATAATCGTAATCCTTAAGAAACTCCACCCATCTATGCTGCCGAAGATTCATATCCTTTTGCTAAAATATATACTGCAAACTCTTATGATTAATATATATCTCACATTTAGATCCATACAGATAATACCTCCAAATCTTTAGTGCAAAGACCACAGCCGCCATCTCTAGATCATGTGTCGGATAGTTCGCTTCATGCTTCTTTAACTGACAAAAAGCATAAGCAATCACTCTTCTGTTCTATATTAATACACACCCCAAACCAACTCGGGAAGAATCACGTTATATAGTAAACTTCTCACCTTCTACTGGTAATGCTAACTGATGAAAAGCATAAGCAATCACTCTTTTGTTCTATATTAATACACACCCCAAACCAATTTGGGAAGAATCACGGTATACAGTAAACTTCTCACCTTCTACTAGTAATGCTAATACTGGAGCACTTGTGAGGTAAGATTTTAAAGTCTGAAAACTGCTCTCACACTCATCAGTCCATAAATAACGCTCATGTTTTCGAGTTAGCTTAGTCAACGGAGTTACAATTTTGGAGAAATCCTTCACAAACCTCCTATAATATCCTGCCATACCCAGAAAACTACGGACTTCTGAAATACTGGTAGGCCAAGGCCAATTCGCAACTGCTTTAACCTTCTGAGGATCTACTTTGATACCATCCTTATACACCACATGCCCAAGGAAACACACTTTGATTAGCCAGAACTGGCATTTAGATAACTTAGCATACAACTGATGCTCTCAAAGTGTCTGCAATACATTCCTCAGATGCTCTGCATGCTCCTCCTCACTCCTAGAATAGATAAGAATGTCATTAATAAACACTATGACAAACTTATCTAAAAATGGCTTAAACACCCTATTCATCAAATCCATAAATGTAGCCGGTGCATTAGTCAACCCGAATGATAACACCAATAACTCATAATGTCCATATCGGGTCTTGAAAGCGGTCTTAGGTACATCACCCTTCTTAATATTCAACTGGTGATACCCAGATGTCATATCAATTTTCGAGAAATGACTGGCACCCTGCAATTGATCAAACAGGTCATCTATCTGAGGCAACGAATATTTATTCTTCACTGTCACATTTTTCAGCTATTTATAATCAATGCACATTCTCAAGGAGCCATCCTTCTTCTTTACAAACAATACTGGAGCACCCCACGGAGAACTGCTCGGTCTAATGAATCCACTATCCAATAACTCCTGCAACTGCACCTTTAATTCTTTCAATTCCACTAGTGCCATTCTGTATGGAGGAATGGATATAGTATCGGTGCCTGAATACACCTCAATCTCAAACTCTATCTCCCTATCTGGGGGCAATCCTGGTAACTCTTTAAGAAACACGTCAGGAAACTCCTGAACTACAGGTATCTGATCAAGCTCTACTGAAGACTTTGGCACATCTATTATATGAGCTAAATAAGCTGAACAGCCTTTCCCTATCATTCTTCTAGCCTGGATAGCAGATACAAGATTGACTCTTAACTCTCGTCTATCTCCCATAAATTCAAACTCTGGCTGCCTCTCAGGCTGAAATCTAACCTTCTTCTCATAACAATCAATGACTGCATAATGTGTCGTGAGCCAATCCATCCCCAAAATCACATCTAACTCTAACACAGACAGTTCTATCAAATCAACACACAATATATTGTCATCAATTTCAATCACACAATCAGGATAGTAGTAATCCACATCTATACTTCCACCCATCGGTGTAGCTATCACTAAAGGCACATCCAACAATTTCCTTTCCTTATTTAATTTAGGTGAAAATTACAGTGAAACAAAGGAATGCATAGCACTAGAATCATATAAAGGCATCAGTAATCTCATTCTAAATCAGAATAGTACTTGTAACCACATTGTATGATCTCTGTGCCTCCTGCATATTAACTGCAAAGACTTGCCCCTAACCTCTTCTTGCTGGGGCCTGATTGCTACTAGGAGCCTAACCTCTGCCCCTGCCTTTACCTGGAGCCTCTCTGACCACATTCTGACTCATCTGCACTGTAGGTTGAGAAACTGAAATAGATGGCTACTGCTCACCCTGTATAGGTCATCTGCTAACAAAGTGATCATATTGCCCGCATCTCAGGTAAGCACCCGTCTGACACCAGTACTCCCCTCCATGCCTCCGTCCACAGAAACCACAAATAGGCACACTAGTCATCTGTGCAGCTGGTCTACAGGAACCCTGTGAATATGCAGGTGCTGACTGTACCACTGGTGGTCCCTTACTCTGAACCCTCTTCCCCTGACTACTCGATGAAGGTCGGTGATCAAATCGAAGCACCGACTCTACCTGTTTAGGCTGGGAGTTGCTCTCCCCTCTCTTAACCTGTGCTCCAAGTCCTCCTTTTCCTTTCTGATCCCTCTTAGCCCTCTTTGTCTTATATTTCTCTTCCATCTGGTTTGCCTTATCGATAACTGTAGTCAAAGATGTAAATTCTGTAGCCAATAGAGCATTATGAAGCAAAGTATGCAAACCTCTCCTAAGCCTTCTGATTAAATCAGCCTCAGTAGGAACAATGTGGGTAGCATACCTACTAAGTGTGATGAACTCCTTTGCATACTCTTCCACTGACCTATCTCCCTACTCTAACTGCTTAAACTGAATCAGATTATGAGTCTTCACTCCCTCTGTAATAAACTCATCAATCATCCCCTAACAAAACTCAGCCCATGTAGGAGGATGCTCACCATACAGTCTAGGTTCCATCCTATGAGAAAACCAAGTCCAAGCTTTCCCTTTTAGCAAGAACCCAACTAACTCCACAGCTCTAATGTCAGAATAAGGTAGTCTCCTAACTACCTTCTCAACGTCCTCAAGGAAATCTACTGTATCACTGCCTCTGTCGCCCCTGAACTCAGGCAAGTTTAGCTTCAGAAAGCTAAACATAGATACTCCACCTTCATCTATGACACTGCGGCCTCCCTGTACAGCAGGCTCCCCAGGAACCCCAACTGGCTGTATAGGAGCTTATGCAGCTGGCACTGCCTTTGGTGCAACAGGTGGGGGTACTATTGCTGGAATTGGTGGTGGCAGCACATTCTGACGTTTTCGCCTCAAATCTGACAATTCCCTGCGTAACTCCATCATCCCCCTCATCATCTCAACTCTCTAGGGATCATCGTCTCTCTTTGTATCCTTTGTAGTCCGTCGAGATCTGGATGGACCCTCTGAAACTAAATACTCTCTACTAGTGACTTATTAGAGGCTACCTCTGCCTCTCTTGTATCTCTGTCCCTATCGTCAGACATCTCTATAATCTGTTAGAAAAATAGGAAATGTACTTAGCATATCACATAATCGTAGAATACTAACACATATCAGACAAATACAACAAAAGATGACAGAGAAATTTCTATGCTCTATGGTTTACTTAATTCTACCTATTCTGTGCTTAATCACTATTCCTCTGTAATTCAGGTACTATTCATCTGTAACCTAGTACTATGATATTTGTAAACTAGAGCTTTGATACTACCTCTGTCACGACCCGATTTCAGATCGCAATGGTCTTAAGACACAGGAGATGCCAATGGCGACTGGCACCCGTAGAACCAGTATCACATGCAATATCTATAACCATCAAATAATTAATCCATTTACTTAGTTACTATTCATTCTGTCATTCTATAGACTGTTTGTAATTATGATGTTGGCTGTAACATCTATCATCACATATCATATCAATATTTATATATCATAAAATATCATATATATACATATGTTCATAGCCTAACTAACCCATACATATCCCATGGAGCAGCTAGAATATGAACACCAAAATACAATATTTAAAATAATTACATCGATAACAAAAGACATCAATAACAAAAAAGAGTCTGAAATTAGGATTCTGCTATCTACTCAGCACCTGAAATGGGTCAACAAAGAAAGAGGTGAGTATAGTGAATCTAATATGCATCACCAATGAATATGGTTTGGATAAATAACAATTTATAACAAATGAAAAATGAAGTCAATATGTCAATATTATCATATTACAGAATCAATAACAGGTGATGACAGAATGGTCAATAGTCATATCAAAGGTTTAGTATAATATGGTAAGACAAATAAAGGGCCAGAATATTGGGATTTATGCCATTAGGCGCAGCGGAAAACAAAAAAAAATTCCTATCCAAGATCTCTATGTTGATTAAAATCAAAGATTAGATTAAAGATTCAAGATCTTTTACCTTTGTGTTTGAAACTCTTTCTTCACTTGATCACCAAGTAAGGGTTTTAGCAAACCACTATCTTTCTATGAGACGAGGAAAGCCCGACTAGCAATCCATGCGAAGATCAAACAATAAGCCTTTTTGGAAAGAGAAGCCAAAAACCCTTATGTACAAGTCAAGGGTGTTTCGGCTTGATGGAGAATATAAGGAGTTGGCCGAGTTCTTTTGGTGTTTCCTCTCAAGGTGTTTCGACCAAAGGGATGTATTATGACTTCTTATTGACTTAATTATAATCTCATCATATTTATAAGTCTCTTAACCAACTAGGTTTTAATCTAACAGCTTAGATTAAAACAATAGGTTTAATGACAATAATGCCATTAATGAAAAATTCAAAAATACTCCTTTGACTTTAGACCTATTGATCATATTCTAAATATAATCCTATGGTCCTAATTTAATTAAATACATCATATGCAAATAATTAAATTAGATAATTAATTTAATCACATTAAATTATTGCAAAATCTCCA
>CANXYC010649764.1:0-14603 GCA_948193065.1 Aleurites moluccanus | reverse complement strand
GAAAAGACCAATTTCTCCTTAGTTCAAATGAAGCTCCTCAATTGAGCAGCTTGTCGGGAATTATTTTCTATCTGGTTTAATTCTCCAACAAAACTTCAAATAAATAAAATATCATCATTTTCATGTCCTAATATTCTTTTCTACCTTCAAATATCATATTAATTTCCATAAAACTCGAAGGGGTGTGAAATGACCATTTTACCCCCAGTTCACCAAAAACTCAATTTTCCTGATTTCTTCCTAACATCCTTTAAACCACTTTTATGTGTATAATACTTTCTAAAACATGCATATACATTCAATTCAAGCATAAACATGCATTAATATATATCATTTAAACAAAGAAAGAACCCTTTAGGTCTGCTCTTTAGAGCTCTAGTTCAAAGCCTTAACTGTGGTGTTACACATACTTGCATCTATGTTGAATTTTAGGAATCATTATTTGTGAAGCATTTTGACATATTCGCAACTTGCATGAATTATACCATAATGAATGTTATTTGCCATTGAAGAAAAATAAGGTTTATTCATTATAGATGATAAAGATTAGACGTAGTCCTTTTTGATAAAGATTCGGTGGAGACGTTGTTGATAAAGATTAGGTGGAGACCATAAAGCTTAAGTGTAGTCCTTATTGATAAAGATTAGGTGAAGACCTTATTGATAATGATTAGGCATAGCCCTTATTGATATCGATGAGGCATAGTCCATATTGATAATGATTAAATGAAGAACTTGTTGATAACGATTAGGCATAATCTTTGTTGGTAACAATAAGACATAGTCCTTGATGATAATGTTTAGAATACGAATTAGGTATAGCCCTTGGTGAATTTATATGCAAATCATGAATCAAAATGCTCTAGATTGAGGTCAAGTTGCAACCAATAATAATAAATAATGATATCAATGTCTAGGTATGATTTTCTAAACTCTAACTAAAATTCATTTTTGTAAACATTTGGCGTACTTTAGCATGCTTTGTTTCACAAATATGTATACTAGTATACATACTTCATAAACTCTACTAGAGTGGAGGCAAACTGTAGACACCTAACCTTAAGTTCGAGCTAGAGCCTAATCAGGAGGCATCAAATATTAAGATGTAAGATGAAATTGCTTGTTAAAAAGATGTTTTGATTTAAGAAAATGAGTTTAAGTATTTTTACATGAAAAATGATTCAGTGATATAGCCAAGGTTTGGGTCTAGCTATTAAAGAACTGATTTGTGTTCTTAAATATTAATTTTGATCAAGTTTTGATGTCTTATTTGAGGCTAGGACGATGGGCCTTCAAAAGAGGCGTCAGGACCAAACAAGGTAATCCATATAGGTCTGGCAGGGCCATAAGACCAACTGGGGTCGACTAGCCCTACACCCTAGCTTTGGATCTGTTCTTTGCCTCGGGACTGTTCCATCAGTTTTTATTCTGATTTTTCAAAATTTTGGAGTCCTCCTAGCTTGTTTTATTGCACGAATAGTCTTTGGTTTTAATTCCCTTTTAATAATTAAAGAAGAAGTTTTTGAGTCAAAATAAAGAGGAAATATGCAAGTACTTGACTTGCAAAAATTTTACAAATTATTTTGGAAGTTTTCTTTCTATTTTGGAACACAAACTATTTTGGAACCTATTTTAGGTAAATAGAAGAATACTTGGCTTGCACACTAAGTATTTTTTCCTATTTAGGAGTTGTCTAAGGGTCTTTTTGTGCCTATAAATACCAATTTACCTCTTTATAGAAAAGGATGGGATTTTAGAACTTTGAGACGACTTCTTTTGAACTTAGTTTTTAGAACTTTGGACTAAAACTTTAAGATTCTTTTTTCAAAATTTTGAATTCTTAAGAACTTTTGTTTGATAATTATTGATTTTCTTCATACAAAATTACAAAAAGTTTGATTCTTTTAGAAAATAAAAAATTTGTTCTTATTTAAGATCTTTTTGTAAAGAATATAATAGGAATAGTTTATTGGTTGTATTCTTTGAGAAAAGAAGCAAACATTGAATTAAGAGTCGATTCAATTTCAGCAATCTAACTTGCACTGACGTATTTGAGTTCGAATCCTTTCTCAATCATCAAAAGCAAAGGTTGAGGCCGAATCATCGAGTCTTAGTTTCTTGATGTTTGGTTATCAATTTCATTAAATTTTCTTGAATAAACATGTAAAAGCTTTATGCGATCTTATGGATTTGTAGCGATTCATGTCACATAATCCATATGATTTATGTTTATGTTTGTATATATGTTTACATTTCATGAATAATGATGTTTGATTGATGTGATTAAAGATATGAATACATGATATTAAGGTTAGGTTCTATGAAATTTAATTTGATTTGTGACATGATACACCATGAAATGAAACATATACAATTTTTGAATTTGATTATTTTATGGATCAAAATATATATTCGAAGTTGTTTATTTCATGCAAAATAATTTAAGAATTTGAAATTGACTTACATTAAGAAAACATGGCCAAAAGGCCATCAAATCATTTTTCCCTTAATTAATAATGGCCAAAGAGCCATAAGTATCAAAGTCCTAGGCACAAAGGCAGCCTGGCCTTTGCACTAGGGCCGTATAGCCCTAGAGCAGAGCCTCATAACTCTGCTCTCTGGTTCTTTTGTTTTTGTGATGTTTTCTTGATTCTTTTATGCTTCTGTTTGTTTAATTGCTTCATATGATCAATATATGTTCATAAATCCTTGTTTATATGCATATAGGATATTATTAGATTATATTATGATGATTTTTATGTTATGTACATCAACTTGCTACTTTTTTATGATGGTTGAGTTAAGTTGTTTAGTTTATATCTTAAGCATGATGTTTTGTATGTTTGATCTAATGCAATGAATATGGAATTTCTAAATATATGGTAGTGATATTCATATGAGCATATTTAGGATGATTAGCTACTGTCATATTAATTTATCATGATGAATAATTTTTTTTATACTAAAGCATTTATGCTTAGTTTATGTAACCATGTTGGCATGTTTTGTTTACTTTTAAATTGACATTATATGAAAAAATGATAAACCATTAGCTACTGTTCAAATCAAATGTCTTAAGTAATCATATGCATATGGACTTAAACATGAAGTTCGCGATACATTAAGAAAGGCATGATTTATGTATACAAGATTACTTTATATTTGCCATGCATATTGGAATTGTGTTTGCTTATTAAGACTAACCATGTAAGAATTTTCAAGGAGAAATACATTACATGAGAATCATGATGCTAATGAGGCCCATCATTTGCTAAGGCAAATGGCCCTAAACCCTTAGGCCCATAATCAAGTCAAGGGTTGCGATGGCAATCTTTATATTTATGCAATCAAACTTCATTTCTCCCCCCATTTCTTTTAGGTTGCTAGATATATGTATAGAAATATTTACTTTGATAGATTATGCATTTATACTTGCTAGGTTACTTAGAGGACTCATTTCTCCTTCCCTTACTTTAAGACTAGTGTGTGAATACTAAATATGTTATATCAATTATTTTTATATTATATTATTTATCAAGAAAGGTCATATGATAAATTATGTAATTAATTATTCAAGATATAATTCTATCTAAGGAGATCGGGTTTTGAGTGAGACCTTTGTTACTTCTCCAGTATTTCCTGAGAATAATATTTGGTATAATTTTTGGTACAGTTAATCATGTACCATAATAGGGATTTGTCTTGCCATGTGAATGTCCAAATTGTTGATTGTTTATGTATCTCATGTAATGTTGCATATATAAATTGTTCATTCATTAAAAGTATATCCAAGTTCTTAGTTATTAATACTTTTAGCTTAGAGTGGAAGTTGACTGTGATGGACAAGCGAACTGAGGTGCCTAAAACTTTTCCCAAGTCGTACCTAGTTTCCTTACTTGGATCTCTAGATAAGGCGGCCTTGTGCTATGCCAGGGATACAATTGCCATTTATTTTTCTAGAGGAAGAAAGTGCATTTCAAATGTGGTCTTGGTAACACTTAAAAAAATGAGTGATAACTTTTTTTCTTCGATTTAGTTTATCCTTACTGTCTTCCCTAAAGCTTCAAGCCTAACAAAACCCGAACGTTGCTGCAAAAGACACCACAATAATGTCTACTAAAGTATTTGGATTATTGGTGAGACTCCATTGCCTGAGCTATAACCCCATTATAATCATAGGAGAAAGATTCCAGTAAAATAATAGAGGAACTATTTATATACTATTAAAAACATCATAATCCAAAACCTATTACAACATTTAATGCAAAACATATTAGGCAATTGTAAAGAACCTAAAGTAGTACTTTGCTCAAAACAATTTAACATACTACATTTTCTTTACAGATAAATACAACCCGGAGATAAACTCCTATCATTCATATTTGACTTAAAGTCAGACAATGTAAAACAATTCCTTTCTCCAATTATCAAAATAAGTCTATTTAGTACTTCTAAAGTACTTTAGAAAAATTTTAATTATCATCTAGAAAATTAATACTATATCATATTGATGCCCTTTAGTAAAACTAATAGGAAACAATATCGAGTCACTATATGCATCCCAATATATATCAAATTTTTTATTATTTAAGCATAAGAAGCTTTTGCTATCTTTTGCTTTTCTTAGAGTATGTTAGGGAGACAACACTCTAAAAAAGTGGATATTGTATTTCATAAACATCAATACAACTTGGAATACAATATGTTGAATCCTTCAATAATTTCCAAGCATAGACTTTAGGAAAATCCAATGTTATCTTCGATCTAATCATATCGATTCGAATTACTAAGTACAAAGGTCATTTTTCCTAAGTGTTTTGTGGAGAAAAGATAATTATAGTTTTACTGTAGTGAATATATTTATATAATCATCTAATTAATTATATATCATCCATGTATAAAATCAACAAAGCAATTGCTTCTACTAACTTTTTGTGCATTCAGGATTTAACATTGTTTATGACAATACCAAAACTTATGGTTTTGTCTAAAAGGCAATTTCAGCTCCTCAGAACTTGCTCAAGATCAATTATATCTCAAAAGTTAGTTGCCTCTGAATATTATATTAAATATAATTCCTATTTAGTAGATTTGTTTCTAAAAAATGAAGAAAAACTATTCAAATTTGTGGATGAAACAATATTTGTCCAGTGGACAAGATACTCTTACAAAAAATATTTGTCCAATGGATAAGATACTCTACTAAATATTTGAGGTGTTGGTTTGACAATACAATTAATTGAATCACATCATTCATAGGTTGATCAAATCATTTGATCATTTTATTGGATGCTATTGGATGAACCTTCATCCAATTTTACCTTCCAACAAATGGAATCTAACAAACTTTTTTACTTTCTTTACGAATTTCTCTCAATATGTTTATCTTTAATTTTTATCATAAGCCAGACATACTAATTGTAATACTTTAAGATTTGATGTCAAATTATTCCATATTCAATGTAGAATAATTTAAGACAAACTTTGAAAGAAACTCTATTAAGAATAGATGTTGTTATGCTGATCACCGTAAGGTAATAAGCAATAAATTATAGTTTATCATAATTTGCATAATATCTAATCATATGAAATTCATCTTTCCGGATAACCATTATGCTATGGTATCCTTAGAGAAATAGGCTATAACATAATACCCATTTTCCCTTAAGGAAAACTTCAACTAGTACTTACGCTCATTCCACCATGATGAGATCAAAGAGTCTAATTACTTGTTCCCACTAGTTTTCCACTACGCTCCTTTGAGTAATCAAAGACTCAATTACCATTCTTCAATACATTTACTGTTTCAAACAGGTCAAATTTTAGATTCATAAACATATCAAAGCAGGAAAATAACCACTAACCTTTCCATAAATAGACTCAGTACATTCTATGAAACAGTTATAAAACTTCTTAGGATTTATCATTTTTGTCTAACAAAAAGGTGATTTAGTCACTATGTTATAGACCTTGGAATCTAAGATTAGATGAGAAAGTTCTAATATTATCATAACTTAGTTTTAACATTATGACTTATTCATAAATTCCATGGTTGTTTTAGATTAGGGTTTAAAGGTATAATAGTCATAAGAGCTCAGAGTTATTTTGCTATTATCCTTACATAAAGACTAAGAAAAACTAGATTTATAAAATCCATGGTTGTTGATCTTGTGAACATGAAAGCATTTTTGCCCCAGTGCCCACTGGTGGATTAAATTATCCTGCTCTAAACTCCCACTGCTTATCGGATCCTTCTTGAAGAATTTATACAATTAGATAAACCATTTGAATAATTGAGACAAGAAACAGACTTACCCTATTAAGGTTTGTCTTTCTCTTTGCCCTCCAAAAACTCCAAGTACTTGAGACAATTAAGTTTCAATCATTCAAATATTTGATAATGGAAATATTTTCCTTATCATTAACAACAATTGTTTCTTATTACTTACACATTTTGACAAAAAGATGATTACTTTCCTATTGGCTTCCTTTTTTTAGTTCAACTAGAAAATGCAATTGGAATGGTTTCATTCTTTTTCCAACTCTTGTGTAATAACAAGTCCGAGATTAAAATCCATGTGAGCCTTTTACATTAATTAAATGCTAGTGGGTTGGTTTGCATTATATTATCAAAATTGTAGAAAATAACAAGTTTGATTAATGATATATAGCCACCATATCGATTTTGGTTTTTAATTAATTACGGTTTCTTACTTATTTGGAAAATTTCACACTTTCAAGTGGAAAACAAAAATCCCATTGGGATGGACTTCTAGTGCGTGATTGAATTCTTGTAGGACTACCAATGCCTCTCAGGTTCACAAATGCCATTATTGAAACATTGATATCCCTAAGTGAGCTAACTTGCTCATCACATCTAATTTAAGGCTCATCAATAAATTGGATACTAGTGTTACAGACCTCAGATTCATAAGTGTCGTTATTGGCTTTACACATTAGTTAAGTACATCCCGCTAAAATAACAGACACATGGAATTGAACATTGCAAGACTTAGGTTCACAAGTGTCGTTATTGCCCAACAATGTTTCCATAGTCCCACAAGCATTCAATGTCTTAAACCATCACCTCTTTGATAGCACATTAAACAAGTGTGTCACTGACGTGTTTTCATAATCCTTGGTGCCACAGGTATTTAACACCTAAAGAAGTGTGAGGCTTCAGAGGAGAGCCCATACTTAATATTAAGATTGAAGATTTTAGGCTCATATTCAATTTTAGGTCTTACTTTGCACATTATTCATTTTAAAATCATGCATTCCATGTAAAAATCCATACATTTTATGAATATATGATAAAATGAATATACATAAACATAGGATCAATTATGGACATCTATGGATCTAATTCCTAGCTATAAAGAATTAGATTGGGATTGACAGCACAAAACTTCCTCCACTAGACATTATTATGGGTTGAACCTTCTAGTTATTATAGTCTTTATGACTTCCACTCCATTTATATAAGTAATCCTTGGTATATCAAGGCTAGATTACAAAATAAGTAGCTCATTGGCTCAATACATATGGAAAGAGCCTAAATTATTATTATTCCAATACAAAAATTGTAACACCCTCAAATTTTATCTGTATGACCTTAAATACACCTCATATAAGTATAAATATTGTTGATTTAGACATTAGAATATCATATTTTCCTAATTTGTTAAATCTCTAAAAACTAACCTGATAGGTAGGTAAGCACGTCGACATTTCGATTAACGAACGAATTCAGAATTGTGAATTTTTAATATTACCATTGGACTCATAAGCTTAAGAAATATAAGAAATATTATTTCATAATTGAAATGGTATAAAAATATAAATAGTTAAAAGTTTCGGGTTAAAGATGCGAATATGAGAAGTATTGGGAGGAAAAATCGAATTGTTGGAAAGTTAAATAATATAAATAACTTCTAATTCTTCATAGATCATAACATTTTCTTCCTACCACCATTAAAGAACAGGCCGAGACTTCCATCCACCATAGCCAATCTTATTCTTTTAAATTTTTGAAGCAAAATTGATATAAAACTTGATAAAACCTAGAATTAAACTAGTTTCTACTAAAAATTTCAAGAAAAACAAGCAAGAAATTGATAGACAATCTAACCTAGATTTTGGCCACTTCCTAATTTCAGGTAAGGATGATGTTTTCTTTGTTCTTTTCATTCATTTAAGCTATATAAATGATTAGAAGCATGAATAGATTGATAGATTTCAAGATTGGATTGAAATTGATGGAAACCCTAAAACTAGGTTTATGTTTAAGTTGAATTTTTTTGTATAGGATTCCATAATTCTAATTGATGTTATAATTTGTAAGTTAGCATCTATTTAAAGCTAAATATATGGTAAAATTTGATGTAGAATTGAAGAAAACCGAAGAACACTGCTTTTGTCTGTTATAGGCAAATCGACATTTTATCGCGTAATTAACTAAACTGTCGATTCTAGTGAGTCATATGTATATTATTATGCGTGTTTAAAACTTTCTTTGATCAATTTGAATCCATTTAAATTCTTACAACTTTTGGCCAAACTGTTTCATTTGAGTTACCTTTGAATTTTCCTTGAATTCAAGCTTTGATTGTGTTGTTTATTGATGTATATAAACCATGTTTAATAATGCTTTGTGTTCGTTGCCATTGGAGCTTGAATTGTGAACTTTGGCTTTTGATCAATGTATCCAAAAACCTTATTTGTTCGATCCTAAAGTGGTGCACACTAGGTGCTCGATGAAATGTCCTTTGAAATAATTCATAAGCTAGCCAAATGCTACCAGATTCGTCAACGCTGGTGATTTGTTTTCTCACTAGCATTAATGTATATTATTGACATATTTTGTACTTGATGTCTAAATGAATTTTGTAGCATTTTTTCTATATTTCATTTTTCTTTTATTGAGATTATTGATTCTATATGGAAATACTTGATAAATTAGCTCTATTGAGATAATGCTACAGAAACTGAACCATATTGTTTTTCTCACTTATTTAATATCTTATTTGCTATATTTAGCCTATTCTTATGTTTATATGATAGAGCTTTCTTACCGATGGGATAGTGGGTAAATATCATCAGCATTGTACATAATGAAATTACAGTGATACCTTAACTAGGAAGGGTTATGGTCCTAGCCATAGGGTCTAATCCACCTTATCCCATTTACTTGTTATAAAGTAAATGATAATTGTTTATGGCCCAGTACCTATTATATATACATGATATTTGTTGTTCTAAGTGCCTATACATCTATATTTAATGTCCATAAGTCATTTCCCTTAATTTGGTCCTTTTATGTGCTACCTATGAACCATTTGTTACATATTAAATGTTTATTGATATCTACCTACCCTTGTATATAATAATGTATATATTGACTCACCGAGTATGAAAATACTCACTCTTTTAGTGAATTTCACTTTTCAGGTCAAGAGTAGAGCTGGTCCAAGATTTCTTCATCAGTGGATTCTAGCTATTTTGTTATAATGTAAATATTTTACTTGTATATATTCCTTGTGTAAATTTTAGATGCTCCATGGATATGTAAATTATTGGGATGATTAAACTTAGTATGTTTGTAATATTATTAGTTATTGATGTATAATGTAAATGAGATGTGTTCATGTCAGATATGGTCACAGATGATGACAAATAGATTGATTAAATGGATATAGATATATTATAGCAGGTGATGTTTACAATTTATAGAAGGATTCTACGGGTGTCGGTAGCGTTATGTTGTTCCTACATCTAAGGACCATCATGTTCCAAAATTGGGATGTAACAGAGGTGGTATCAGAGCATAGATATACTAATAGCATATAGACATATGTCAATAAGGCATAGGTGAACCATAGAGTATAGGAAATCATATCTCATCATTTGTTGTATTCGTTAAATATATGTTTATTCTGTGATAATCGTACATGCTAAATAATTGTGTTTGCCTACTATAATGACTAAGATGTCTATGGGAGAACGTGAACAGGCTATTGAACCTGCACCTAGGAGAGCAGAAAAGCCTAATAGAGAGGAAGAGGTGGCCTCAAATGAATCATTGATCAGAGAGGAATCAGAGGAACCTCCTAGGTCCAGGAGAAGGACTGAGGAAACCCGGGAAGCTAAAGATCCCTGAATATTAGAAGTGATGCAAGGAATGCTAGAATTGAGAAGAGAAGTACAGAAACTGAGAAGGGAAAGATAGTAGTGCCACCACCTGCACCATCAACCATTCCACCAATTGTTCCACCAGTACCTGTGCCACCTATTGCTGCATCAGTTGAGCCAGTGGTACAAAAGAGTCATAAAGTGATTGATGAGGGTGGAATCAGCATGTTTAACTTTTTGAAACTGAGTCTGCCAGAATATAAAAATCAAAGAGGTGAGAAGATTATTAATTTTCTGGAGCAAATAAATAAGGTTGTAAGAAGACTTCTATGTTCAGATGTCAAAGCGGTGGAACTTATTGGTTTATTGTTAAAAGAGAAGGTCTGGAGTTGGTTTTCTAGGCACATTGAGACACAATTATATAGTGATGCACCACCGACTTGGTTACAATTCAGGACTGCATTGTTGGATGAATTTTTGACCAAGGGAATAAGAACATAAACATAATTCAATTTGAATTGGAATAGGGCAATCTGAGTGTAGATGAGTATGCCGATTAGTTCATCATGCTGAGTAAATATGCCAGCAATATTGTACCTACTGAAGTGGACCTAATCAACAGGTTTAGATGGGGATTACATACTCCCCTACATAATGCATTGTTATCTGCTAAGTTTACTTCTTTATCCAAGATTGTTGATCAAGCAATTCAAATTGTAGAAAAATATAAAGAAGAAATATTAAAAAGATAACAAAAAAGAAGAAGATTGAGATAGGAAGACAATAGAGAAGAAATGAAGAAAGTTCTCAGCAGAGACAAACAGAGACTACAATAGTCAAAACTGAGCAGAGACCATAAACAGATGGTCAGAGAGGAGGTCAGGGTAGAGGTACCACTGGGCAATCTGCATCCAGATTTTCACAAGGGTCATCTAGACCACCAACACAAACGTCTAATGTTCCCATATGTGATTTTTATGGGAAGAGGCACAGGGTGAATATAGAAGGCAAACAGGTGCGTGTCTAAAATATGGCCAGCAGGATCACTTTATTAAGAGTTGTCTAATGTGAGGAGAACAACAGACTACTACAGCAGCCTCACAACCTACTGTACAGATGAGTAGAAATGACAATTATGACACAGGGAGCAGAGACAGAGGTAGAAGATCAAGACAGGGTCAGACTAGTGGTCAGGCACTAGCTGGTAGAGGCCAAGGCTGGGTATTTGCAGTTAATACTTAAGAAGCCCAGAGATCAGGCAACACGGTAACAGGTAAGATTCATGTGTCATGTAAACTAGCTCAAGTATTGTTTGATTCTGGTGCCACACACTCATTTGTATCCCCTAAATTTGCATCTAAATTGAAAATTGAGAAATAATTGATATCAATACCCCTAGAAATATTTACTCCCTTGGGTGAGAACATAGAGGTAAAATATGTATATCCGGGTTGTAAAATAGAAATAGAGGGTAGAATTTTACCAATTGACTTAGTGAAATTGCCTATCCTAGAGCTTGATGTGATATTAGGAATGGACTGGCTAACCAACTATCATGCATTGATTTACTGTTATGAGAAGAAAATTAAATTTCAGTTGGAAGGGCATAATGAATTTGTGTATCAGGGTGATAAGAGTTATCTAGGTTTCAAACTCATTTCTACTATAAGAGCAAGGAGACTCCTATGAAAGGGATATCCTGCGAATCTGGTTAATGTGATGGATACTCAAAAGACTTCAAAGGAAGTTAATCAGATTCCTATTATCGATGAGTTTCCATATTTTTTTCCTGAAGATTTGAAAGGTTTGCCACCAAAGAGAGAGATTGAATTTGAAATTAAAATTTATTCTGGTACAGATCTGATTTCTATCACACTTTACAGAATGGCTCCTACATAATTGAAAGAACTAAAAGTGTAGTTGCAAGATTTACTTGATAAGGGGTTTATCAAACCTAGTAGTTCACCATAAGGCGCTCTTATGTTATTTGTCAATAAGAAGGATGCTAAATTGCGAATGTGTTTTGATTACAGACAATTGAATAAGGTAACCGTCAAGAATAAATATCCATTGCCCTGGATTGATGATCTATTTGATTAGTTGCAAGGAGCCAGTTAGTTTTCCAAGATTAATCTTAGATCAGGTTATCATCAACTGAGATTTAAGAATGAAGATGTATCTAAAACTACTTTCAGAACCCAATATGGTCACTACAAAATCCTTGTATTGCCATTTGGGTTAACCAATGCCCTTGCTGTTTTTATGGACTTGATGAATCGGGTGTTCAAGCCCTTTTTGGATAATTTATCATTGTATTCATAGATGACATTTTTATCTATTCCAGAAGCCAGGAAGAACATGAAGAGCATATGAGAATAGTGTTGCGGATACTGCGAGAGCATAAGATGTATGCTAAACCATTGAAGTGTGAATTATGGCTTACTGAGGTGTGTTTCCTTGACCATGTTGTAGGAAAAGATGGTATTAAAGTAGATCCACATAAGGTGGAAGCTATAGCTAATTGGCCACGACCTACTAATGTAACAAAAGTGCAGAGTTTCTTAGGTATGGTAGTTTACTACAAGCAATTTGTTAAAGATTTTTCGAGAATTGCAACTCCAATAACTAAACTGACAAGAAAGCAAGAAAGATTTATATGGACTGATGAATGTGAGAAGAACTTCCAAACTTTGAAATTGTGTCTTACATCGGCACCAGTGCTAGCATTGCCAACAGAGAATGGCAAATTCATAATATATTGTGATGCAACGAGGGTCAGACTTGGCTATGTTTTGATGCAGGATAAGAGGGTAATTGCTTATGCATCTCGCCAATTGAAGAATCATGAGTTGAATTATCGTATACATGATCTGGAAATGATTACGGTTGTCTTAGCTTTAAAGATTTGGAGGCATTATCTTTATGGGGAGAAATGTAAGATCTATACTAATCACAAAAGCCTATAGTACATCCTACTACAAACAGATCTAAACCTTCGATAGCGAAGATGGGTTGAACTGTTGAAGGATTATGATTCCCAGATATTATATCATCCGGGCAAGTCTAATGTAGTGGCAGATGCTTTGAGTAGAAAGTCGATGGGAAGCCTATCCCATATTGCAATTGCACGAAGACTATTAATCAGAGAGATAAAAGAGTTTCTTAATTTGGGAGTACAATTTGAATCGGGGACCCAAAATCAAAACCAAAATCAGAGAGAAAATCGACTTTGATTGATGAGATTAAAATGGAAAAAGACAGAGATTCTCGACTACTGAAGTTAAAAGAAGATGTTCAAGTTGGGAAAGCTCTTCAATTTACTATTGATAATGGAGTGTTGAAATGTAGGAAATGGTTGTGTGTACCAGATGTAAATGGGCTTAAGGAGCGAATTATGAAAGAAATGTATTTGGCACTCTACAGTGTTCATCCTAGGATAACAAAGATGTATCATAATCTAAATGAGCATTATTGGTGTTCCAATATGAAGAGGGATGTAGCCCAGTTTGTCTCCACTTGTTTAGCATGTCAGCATGTTAAATTTGAACATTAGAAGTCATCAAGGCTATTACAGGAGATAGAACTGTCATAGTCGAAATGGGATCAGATAACTATGGACTTATAGTTGGTTTACCTTGAACTTCATAGGGATATGACTCTATTTGGGTAATAGTTAATCTATTAACTAAGTTAGCTCACTTCCTAGAAGTGAAAACCAGCTACATAGTTGCTCAATATATCCAGTTGGATGTTGACAAGATAGTACGGCTTCATGCATACCTTTAACTATTATTTCAGATAGAGGGACACAATTTACTACATGATTCTGGCAAAAGTTTTAAGAGGCACTAGGTACTCAATTGCACTTTAGCACTGCCTTTCATCCACAGACATATGGGCAGTCATAACATATAATACAGACACTGGAAGATATGCTCTATTTGTGTACGATGGACTTTAAAGGAAACTAGGATCAATACTTGCTCTTAATTAAATTTTCCTACAATAATAGCTATCATTCAACTATTAGTATGGCACCAAATGAAGCATTATATAGTAGGAAATGCATATCTCATGTGTGTTGGGTTGAACCAGTGGAAAAGCAACTAGAAGGCCCTGAATTAATAAGAGAAACAATAGAGAAAGTCGATGTTATTCAAGAAAGGATGAAGATAGCTTTTAGCCACAGAAGAGTAATGCAAACCCTAAGAGAAAAGATGTTCATTTTGCTATAGGTGATCATATGTTCCTAAAGATTTGGTGTAACACCTCAACCTAAACCCTATAGGGACCCTTAAGGGGGACTTAGGGGAAAATTTTTTCTTTCATTATAATATGCTTATATGATGTATATATGCATGAAATTGATAGTTATGCATGTTATATGACCTAATTTTAGGCATAGAAGTGGTTTAAAGTCAGTTAGGACAAAATCGAGAAATTTTGAATTTTTGGTGAACTGGGGGCAAAAT